>PVJO010004115.1:0-113795 GCA_004026905.1 Hystrix cristata
AAACATGTTTGGGAACAAACACAAGTAATTCTTTTTTTTTTTTTTTTTTTGGTGCTGGGAATCGAACACAAGTAATTCTTATTAAGCATGTGTAGTACTCAGCTTTCCCATTGCTGAGACCGACTACTACCTGACACCCACAATTTAAAAGAAAAGAGGTCTAATTCGGCTCCTACTTTCAGTAAATTCAGTCCATAGTCAGCTGGTTTCAAAGCAGAGACATCACAGGAGAAGGGCGTGGTGGGGCGAAGCAACCAGGAAGCAGAGCAGGGGAACTGGGGCAGGAGGAAAGGGGCAGAGGGTCGGGAGTAGACTTTAAGGTCACACCTCCGTGGCCAGCCCAGATACATCCAGACGTGTGCTTTCCTAACTCCCTGGGGGCTCTGAGCTGAGGAAGTTGACAGTCTTAACCAACACAGCTAGTGGGAGCACAAGTGTGTGAGTTCACTTGTGATTGGTTTGCTAACTGTGAGCATTCAGTGTACCTAGAATACAGATATTTTAGAAATGGAAAACCAGCCTAATTCATAAGCTAGGGAAACTTGTATTTTGATTATGAATAGTCACATTAATATATGAGAAATTTCTTCTCAGTAATTTTGAATATAGGCAAGGATTTACCAAAAACCTATTCATCATAACATTCACTTAACACATATTTTTAAAGTACAAATTATGTGTCAGATATAGCTGGAGGTACAGTATGAATAAAACATACAAATACCTACTTTCGTAAAAGTATTGTTGGGGGAGCGAGATTTTATAAAAATTAAATTCATAAAATAGTGGTGAGTCTATGGGAAAGATAAAGTGTGGTTGAGATAGGAGCTAAATTCTAGGGCCTCCCTAAGAAATTGGTCATTCGGGGATGACGTGAAAGAGTGGAGAGAGTGGATATGCTTTCATGGCTTTAACAAAAACAAAGTGCAATGGGGAACAAAGTCAGCTGCTTTTATCGAAGTAGGTAGTAGAGATGGGTGGAGCAGCTTGGGGGGACAGCAAATCCGAAGGCCCTGGAGTGGCAGCGCTACCACAGTGTGTCAGTGGGACAGTGAAACACGTGAGAGGAGACTGTAACTTGGGCCAGAAAAATAATGAGCAGAAGAATAAGAGTAGAGTTGCAAGCTTTGTGCAGTGGCAGTATCACAGCCAATGAGGTTTATCCAAGGCGGCAGGATGATTGCTAATTGGAGCTGCAAATAGTCTCTTCTAGTCTGTTATTAGGGTGTAGACTTTTACTTTGAGTAGAACAGGAAGACATTGGAAGATCTCATGTAAATGAGAGATATGATCTGACAGATGACAGCACCCTTCTGCACGCCAAGTTGAGAAGGCTGTAAAGAAGTCCAAATGGACAAACTGACAGAGCAGTTAGCCGTCTAGCCCAGAAGTCCAGAGGAGAAGCCAGGGTTAAATCTGAAGTTATATGCAGTGGGTTTTGCAGTGGAGGTAGAGAATTGTTTGTAGTACAGCAAAACTAAAGCATAGTAGGAGAAAACAAAGAAAAATGAGAAGCAATCAAAATATTTAACAGTGAAAGATTATCTAAATTATGTTGTGGCAATTCAATGAATTGTTATATAAAATGCTTGCTGTATGTAGAAAAGTCATAAAGACACACCAAATCCTGATACAGGGAAGTGTTAAGTAAATGTGTTGCATTATAAAATAGATTATATTTTGTAAGGGCAAAATGCTTACCTATGCTGTTTGTACATACAGGGCATTAAAAAGACATGTGCTTGGTTTTGAATGTTTTAAAATACTCTTATTTTGCTCTTCTGAATTTGAAAAAGGCTTCTATACAGCCAATATGCTAGAGATTTCAGGTCATTCATTTCTTTGTTCAATCAGCGCTTATTTTTATTTATTTATTTATTTATTTATTTATTTATTTATTTATTTATTTATTTATTTATTTTAAGCAGGGACCATCCTAAAGTTCTGCTCTTGGCTTTGAAAAAGATTTAAACACAAGTGAGACCTAAATTTTGCTATTGGGATTCACCCATAGGTGACGAGAAAACAATAGGACAGTGTATATCCCAGGGTACCAAAAAAATTATACCAAAGCAACCAAAGGAGAACAAACAAAATATTATGGAGTGTTAAGAGGAAGCAAATATTCAGCTGTCAGTGGTGTTTGAGTTGGGCCGTGAAATATCAGGGAGATGTTTTGACAGTTTGTGGAATAGAATTCTCAGCGGAGGGAACAGAATTAGCAGAATCATAGAGGCAGGGGTGCATAAGCCATGTTTGAGAAAGTAAGTTTTCTAGTACGGCTAAAGTGTTAGCAGAAGTATATCAGTACAGTACACTTATATATGCATGTATACTTGTGTGTATAACAAAGTACATATATGAGCAATGTACAGTAAAAGGAAATATATAGAGAAGAATAGGACCAGGCATTAAAAATAGTAGACGATGAGATAGAAAATTGCTGATCTTTGAAGAGCTATGTTTATGAGGTGTGTTTATATAGGGTGCACACTTGCATAACATGCATTTAACCTCCATGGATCTCTGTTCATATGTTAGCTAAAATTTATATTCCAGTTACTTAGATTATTTTTATACTTGTGCTAAAGGATTAATGTTTATTAAAAAGAAAATGCACCCTTATGACTTCTGTCCCATTTAGAAAAATTTCCTGGTTTATTATGAACTCAGTACAAATAGAAGGTAACTATCTATGTGCAAATTTAAAATTTTGTTCTAGTCTTTCAGGCACATAAGGAATTCTGGGAAGTAGTTGAATTATCTACTTTGTTCTATGTGAATTTTATTAGGAAGAACGAAGAGAGACATTGGCAATGAAGTCTACAGAGGTGCTGCCTATGTCATTTACATTTCTGTGACTTGGGGTGGTGGAATTGAGTTCAAACCAGTGCCGGCTGCCCTCAGTCACATGGTTGCAGTTTCTAAGATTGCATTAGTCAACATGCTTGGAGGGTGTGATTACTTACTTGTGAACATTTGCACTTAACTGTAAACTGGTAAACATACAAAGGTTCTGCACGAGAGAGCAATGACATTTTGGTAATTGTAGGGGAAAAAAGTCAATTTGAGCACTTGATCATAAAGAGGAAACCAAGATGTTACATTTCGCAGTCGTTTGCCCCCCCATTTGTAACTGACAGATTGGATTTAACACATGGAAGCTGGAAGACTACTTGTCTTTAAAAACGGTCTAATTACATTTGGAACTTCAGGGAAATAGAAGATTCCAGGATATTTTTGTTTTGAATTTGAAATTGGGGACAGCGCATGCACAGTTGTTTGTTTTCACACTTTATGGGAATGAATCACACCATGTCGACCGTGAGATTTAATTATGTATTTAGCAGAGAAGCTGGCGATGTACCAATGCAATAGCGAAGCTGCTGGAATAGCCTGTGTGTAGCCCCTTCCAGCTTCGAGACACTGCAAACCTTCCCTAATAGCACGTTTAAGTCAGGAGATGGGATGGTGTTGATGAGATGCATCAAATCTCAGTGGATGCTTCTGCTAGGAAACAAAATGCTGATGTCAAAAGAAGGGCATTTTTGTAACAAGGAGCAAACCTGCTGAACCTCCGGGCGTGCGTCTAACTTTAATTGAAGCAATTTGGGCAAAACACGTCATCTTTGCCTCTTTTATTTGTTCTTTTCATTTACAGAATGGTGCTTGAACTCTCCATCCCAAGCCTTCATACATACACAGAACATGTTGCGATATTTAGAGTGTGGGGACCATGGAATGCAATGAAAGTTGAATTTTTTAGTTTAAAAATTTACCGTGATTTTCATGACCTTTAATACTCAATTCAGAACTGGATTGGCTGAGAACATTCTTGGACTAATGTATATTCCATGATTGTGGACATACATTAGTAACAGTGAACTAAATAGGTTATTTATGATAGATTCATGAAGACTACTGAAATAAAAATATGTTTCCTTCTTAGGTGTATCTGAACCGGTGGTTTTCATCCTAAGCTTCATCAGAAGTGGGTAGAACAAACTCAGCCATACATTGGCTAGCATATGAACCACAAGATTCATTAAATAATTTTTTTCTTGTTTGCTATAATGTTATCACCCTAAATGATTGATTGTAGACAGTAATTATAGTTTCTTTGTCCATGAAGGAGAGTTGTAAAAAAAAAAAAATTGGAAAAAAACTCTCAACTGATGATGCAAAGAACACAGTAACATTTATATTCTCATAATTATTTTTGTGTGGATTGTTCTTTGTCCATTAATGAGAATGAGATTCTATACAAAGAAGCATAATGATTTTGGTGATAGACTGGGAAGTAAGCAATGCTCATTCCTGTTAAAATTCTTTCTGGAAATAATATTTGATCCTTTGATCCTTTGCTTTTCTATCCACAGATAGTCTAAGAATTCCCTGGCCCAGCTGAAGAAAATTCACTTGCCCACGGTCACAACCCCTTCCAGGTGGAGATGTGGGTGGGAGCAGAAAGTTTGCACTCATGGCAGCCTGGTGGCTCACCCCACCTTGGGGCAGCTCCAAAATTAACTCTCCTTTCAGGACTTCCTTAAATTCAGTTGAGGCTCCAATGTAGATCATATCACAGCTCAACCTCACTGTTTGCTCTCTCTGTCTCTTTCATTATTTTCTGTCGTGTTGATCACGTGAGCATCCTACATTAACCTCCTGTGCTCTAATCCCTTCAGAGTGTGTCTCCCAGGAAACCCCACCTGCAATAGCCTCGCATGTGCAAATGAAGGAACTAATTCTGGCAGATTTCATGTCAATATGTCCCAGATGTGGCAGCTAGTCTACAAGGCCAGCCAGTTCCCTATATCCAAGCTGGAGTGTTCTTCTGACTCTTTCTATATGCATATTTTAAATCAGTCAATACATTCATAAGAAACCCAGACATCTCCAAATATTCCATTCTGACTACCTTGAAGAACACCCCCTCTCTTCACCACAGTTTTTTACCTATTCAGACCCAAAGCAGGTGAGATGTTTTCATCTAAATTTAAGCCATGATTCATATCTAAAACATATTTTGGGTGTTTTGGGCTAAGCACCATATTTTGAGTATCTGAATTCACTCATCAATAATGGCACGCACCTTATTCTGTTCCTATGAAGGTGTTTCTTTGGATTCTAGATGTTGCAGCCCTCTTTCTGTTAGAAGCTAGGCAATATTTTGTCATTTCTGCTATGTGTGAAGGACGCTATTTAAAATATTTTCCTAAAATCATTATTTTCTATTTGCTTTGAAATCTATCATTTCTAAGCTGAAATTGTTGTTCATATGTGTGTTCTGGTGTGTCCAATTAATCCTGTTTGTGTGGGTTTGTTTTGACACTTTGGTGTCAATTTTCAGGAAACACCTGTCTAAAGAACAACACGGAGCTCATCCTACAGGAGGGAGCCAGCCGTCTCTGCCAGGAGAGCAGAGCTGCAGCATCTGTGTGTTCAGGCCAAATGGTGCTTGAACCAATTTTATTTCATAAATTTATCATCCACACTGGAGGAAATTCATAACATAGAGATCTCACAAAGAGACCATTTCTGCCAAACCCAGAGCAATTTAAAAGTGTTCCTGAAATGTGTAAATATTGATTATTGAGTCATAACTTCCTCTCATCAGGCAGTTCTCCCATTATATATTTAGATCCCTAATGCAGAGCTAGGTGGACAATGACCCTGGTCTGTATCGTATGAAAAAGCCAATCCATCTCTTCAAATACCTTTTCCCAGTTGGCTAAGATTTGCAACACCTGGAGAAAATCAGTTGCTAACTCTGGAAATGACTACCTTTATAATTATCCATTGTAAATTCTCTGAGCACTTTTATACAGTCTCATCTTTAAATTGAAAAAAAAATGACAATAACTGGCAGTAGGCGTGACTCTCAACTTACGCGCTCAGATCCGTAGGATGTTCTGCCACTTTACTTTTCACAGAGTGAGACGGAAACCAGCTCCTGGGCTACTCCTGCTGTGATGCTGGGAAGCTGGACTTCTTTCTTCCTTTGCTGGGCCTTCTTCTTCTCCCGAGACTGGGCAGTGGATCTGGGGCCTTTTGCAGAGGTGACACCTTCGGAGGGAGGACTCCCTGCTGGTCCTGTGGTCACTTGTCTACACTGATGATTCCTGAGACATACCTTGCTCTGGCACACTGGCTCCTTCAATTCTGGCACTTTCTACTCTTTCTGTACCTTCCTGTGAAGGTACCTGGAGCTCTCAGAAAAGCTTTTGTAGCTCTCTTGTTTGAAGCACCTCTCTCAACCCTTGCCACCTCCTTTACAGTAGCACATGAATTATCTTTCTCTTAAACTCAGATCCAACTCTGCTTCTCCTGGACTCCCTGCTTCTATTCATAGGATCTCTACCTTCCTCCATGGTATGGGCATTGGAGGGAAAATTTCAGACAGATGTTATTTCTCTATTCACAATTTCTGGAGCTACAGAAATCCTATAATTTCATCTGTAGCAATTTACTTGCTTTAATGGATATTAATATAGTGAGGGACAAGAACCATAAGGATTTTCATATCTCAACTGTGAATCTGTACAGTCAGTCATTGGCAAGTGTTCTTGGTTTAGATAGGCCGAAGCAGGGGAGGTTCTGGGCAAAGAGAAAAGGATGCTGCCTGCCCTGCTCAGAACTCATCACCAGTCAGCAGAGGGCATTTCTGAAGCTTCAGGGCTGGTGTCACAGTCCTGGGCACTGATGGGCAGAGATGGCTCCTTGCAACAGTAACCAGGTCTTCTGGCTTATATCCAGAGGTCTCCCCAAAGCTTTGTGTGGTCACAAGTAGGACTTTTCAGAGATGGTTGGATCTGGGGTGTGTGATCCTCGGACTAAGGGTGTGATGCTGAGTTGAAGGGTGTGTGACTATTAAATTTGTGCACTGATTGGTTCAGCGTAGTTCTGGGTGTGCGTGATGGGAAGGCCCACCCTGGGTGTGGGTGGCACCACCAAAAGGCCAAGTAGCCTGGAAGGGATAAAAGGAAGAGGCAGGCTGCTTTTTTACTTTGCTGCTTTGCTGTCTTCTGCCCACCATAAAGTGTTTCTCCTCTCTGATGTCCTTCTGCCATGCCACCCTGCCTTGGAGCCAGCCGACTATGAACAGAAACCTGTACAAACTGTGAGCCACAATAAACCTTTCTTTCTTTAACTTTGGGTGTCAGGTATTTCGTCTCAGTAACAAGAAAAGTAGTTAAGACACCAAGTATGAGGATGCACTGGGGAGAGGAATCAAAAGCCTCCTTCTTAAAACCTAGGTTTAAATCTTTACTAGCTGTGAGATCTGGAAGGTCATTTAGTCTGTGTCACTTTAATTTTCTAATCTGTGAAATGGACAATTTTCAAGTACTTTAAACAGTTCCTGACATAATTATTACAGAAGTGACTATTGACAGCAGTGGTAGTTGAAGAAAACCCCAGGGCATTGGAAATGTAGGCCACCCACTCTCATTTTCTCTCCCTGGTGGGGGGAAGGATAATGGGGAAGATAAATATTGAATTGACAGCTTATTTACCAACATGGAATAGAATTGCAAATAGAAGTCATTAAATTTACTTTACATTGAAAAGATTAAGTTTTCTGACATCAGAGGAAATGAGTGTCTATAAATCCATTTTTCACAAGTGGGTCAAAATATGTACAAATTCATATCTTGCTATGATAATTAGATAATTTCCTTTAGAATAATGTGTTATAATGTATCAGACACAAATGCAGAATTTATTGGTAAGAACTAATTGATTCTAATTAGTTCAATACCTAATTTGGTTTTGTGTTTCTCTTTGCATTTTACCTTCAAATTAAGGACTCTTTACCTGAACAGCTTATACAGCATAATCTGTTAAACATTTCTGGAAAAAGAAATATGCCATTCCCTTTGAAAGTCATTCATTCCAATCGTAAAATGCCACAGGCTTTCTCTGCTCCCCACCTCACCCTGCCCCCATTCAGAATTCTCCTGGGAAAGAAATGGTAGGGAGATGAAAGTCCTTTAAGACTTCTCCCTTTAAGAAATGAGACTTTCTTTTCCCTAATTTAATTAAAATAAACATGACTTGAGAAAGAACAAGAAATACCTGCAGGTTTAATTCTAGTTTCTCTCCATCTGTCAGACCCATATTTTCTGAAATGACCTAGCAGCCGTGCTGCAAAGACGCCCTACACTAATGTTCTCCTTTGTATATGCAGCCACTCAAGCTCTAGTAAATATTTCAGTACTTTATTTATATCAAGTAGAGTCTCCTTTGAAAGCGCTGTTTTTCTTGGAAGGGTGACAGTTTGACAACTGAAGAGAGTCATCTAGCGATTTTGTTGACCTGTGAGAAGATTTAGAGTCTTCTGGTTTAGAACTAAATATCATACTTGGTAGTTCCTTTTCAGAGATTCAGTATGGACCATGGTCTGTTTGTCTGAGGACACGTGAACACACATTTTATATGATTTTAACAAAAATGACTGTAAAATTTTAAATAGTTTTATGATGCACAGCAGTTATAATTTGATGACACATGGATACAAAGGGATACTTTACTCATTAATTTTGTCATTCAATGATGAGGTGTGATTAAAAAATAAGTTTAAATTAAAAATATTATTAAAGACACATCACCATTAATCCATCTGAAAACTCTCATAATACTCTCCTTTGCTTTGAACATGTTTATCTCATCATTCTTGATAATTTATCTTTTACTGTAATAAGGTTTCTTAAAACTTTAAATATTCACTGTATCTTTTTATCATACTTGATCTATATTTATTGAGCACCTATTATTCTATGTACTATTGGAGAGGTGGGACAAGACACTTTATTTAGATGCTACATATCTTTCAAGTACATTAATGCTTCAAATGGGATGAAATAACACTGTCTTAGCTGAGAGTAAAAAGCTACAGTATTAGTTCTTTAAAAGAGGGCAAATGAAAGCTGTGTGATAACAAAGCTCCAGGGGAAAAGTTAACTTTTATATCTCACTCTTTCTGGACAAAAACGATTTTATGATGTATCTGTCAAGGAACGTCAGTGGGAAGCAACGGCACAGCCGCACCCAGAGGAGGCATGAAGACACGGAGCCCTGCAAGGAGACAGCGGCACAGTGAAAGGCAGTTAAATCATAGTATTCATCATAGTCGTTATCAACCTAGCAAGGAATCTTTGCAAACCTTCCTCTGGAGTGTACTAATAGCCAAGAAGAAATTGGTAGTGTAGCCGGAGAAGAGCTGTAGGATTTACATTTCTTAATAATCCTAATAACTCATAAAAGACTTGGGTTGCCCTCCCCCATAATAAAACTGTTTTCATATAAAAAGTGTCTGAGACTGTTTGCAGGAAGAGGCTGCAATCCTGTAGCATAGCAGGAGATATATGAGCCCCGAGTTTGAGAAGCAAGGGTATGTATTTGCTTGTACATGAGATGCAGAAAGTAAGTGTAGAAAACAAGATTAACTCCAATTGTGGTTGGCTTTGAGCGTGCAGTTCTGAGCTAAAGCACTTGGAAGAAATTCTTTACTTAACGGGGGAGGGTTGAAGGTTTAAAGCAGGGCAGTCACAAGACCCAAAACTTTTGAGTGAGCAAGACTGCCTTGGTTTAAGATGGATTAGCCAGGGAAGAAAAAGGAAATAGGGAAGTCAGTTTAAAGCTACCAATGCAATTGAGAGCAATGGACAGTATAACGTAGTAGGCGAGAAGACATCATGGAGCTGAGATCAATGGAACTTGCAAATGAGTCAGATATTGGTGGATGCCAGTGAAAGAGAAACATGATTTTCTCCACGCTAGGTAACTGCAAGGTGGAAAACTAAAAGATCTATTTAAAAATATAGGAAAGGTAAGAACCAGGTCGCAAGTGTGAAAATAAAAGGCTATTAAGGTCCATTTTAGACCACTACATTTGAGCCAGGCAAGTGTCATTATAACAATCTGTCTTGCTAAGTATGAAAAGTTTTTAAAAATCCATTTATCTTACTAAAGGTGATACATTTACAATACAGTCGCAGATGTATTTAATAATGTTTGATTAGAGTTTTAGGTGTATTTATGTATTTTTATCAGATGCTTACTCCACTACCCAATATTTTTTAATATTAGAGACTTAGAGGTACAGGGAGTAGAAAAATTTTCAACTAATAAAACCAACACATTTTGGCATAGAGAAATAAATAGATTGATAAAACTCTTCAAGAATGAAATATATTTCATTAGAATAAAATTTAATGAGGAAAATAAAGTGAAAATGCAAGTCCAACAAAAAAAGAAAAGGTAGCATTTCAAATGCTAAAGAGTAGCTTATTCATGTGTCTTTAAAACCATCTGATGGAGTATCTTGAATTGTATTTATGTAGTTTCCACTGGATACATTTAAAAGTAATGGGATTTTTATTTTAAAATATCAATATTTACTGTACATTGGAAATTTGCATGCTTTCAGCTATTAGAACTTACAATAAAAAATCTTACACATTAATTTAGAAAATGTTGGAGGGTTACATCATTATTCAGTTATTTTAGGGAATACATGAGAAAAAAATTAAGATGACTATTCCAACGTATTTTTGATTCCAGCTATTCTGGCATCATTCCTTTGGATGCTGCTTTCGAAATTTGTGTTTCTTCTTATCACTCTTCTCTCTGCTTGGAACTCGGTGTTGCTGTGGCATGGAGCTTGTGACTGGCAGATTTCTCAGATGTTGTATTCCTAACCCACAAAAGCCATGGCACCCAGGAGTGCTTCCAGCGAAACACTGAAAATCTGCCGTGTCTCATCTTGGGTCAAAATCCTGGTCAGGTTCTGCCCGTGTGTGACTTTGGACAAGTCACCAACTTCTCCGAGCCACCTGTAAAGAATGATCCAGCTACAAGGGGTAATTGTAGTCGTGTTTTTGGACTACAGTGGCACACAGAGAGATGTCAGTGCGGTTCTCTATACCCCAAAGGGTTCCATCTGTCTCTCTCTATGGGACAAACAGCAGTTGTTTTCAGGGAAACTCACACCTTCATAAGCAAGTGATTGAAGGAGCTATAACACTTGTCTATTCACCTTTTAAGCAAAACAAGCCTTTCATTTAATGAGTAACTAAAACAGTAAAGTGACAGTAAACTGTGAAAGTAGTATTCATTATGAATCTTGCTGTCCAGCAACACTTTTAATATTTGCTACTGAAGTGCTTCTCTATTTGTGTCCCTAAGGTAGCAGGAGCGTGTACAAGTCGGGTGTAGTATGTGGCCTTCGCTCTGCAGATCAAATGTATTTACCCAAGAATTTGAAGAGGGGTGAGTGAGGTGGATCCATTTTCCAAGTCATGGTTCAACAGAGCCAGGAAGAGTTCTTGGGCCGTGTCAGTCTTTGGTACAGAAGAGCTCCTGATGCTGGTTGAACACACTAAAGGGAGTTGAGTCCTGTACCTGCTGGCCATGCAAACTTAGCACCAGTCCATAGTGGCAGAAGTAGCAGTCGATGCCGATGACCCGTGGGCAGCGTGTACGTCTTTCCTATAAGCTGGGCACCTGTAAACCTCTCACATCCTTTCAACAGACTTCTTTGCTTAACCAGCCTATTGCTTCCTAGGTTAAAACAGACACCCAATAGATAGTTCGATACAGCTGGCTTTTCAAGACACATGTTTTTAATGTCTAATAGCAGTGATGGCTTAGCCAATGTCCATCTTCTGCAGACTGGTCTGGAATCTTTTATAACCTGTGACCACTGCATGGTCCCATCTCGTTTGGCATCTGCAATGCTCTAGGCTTTGTGCTGTACAAGGACTTATATTCTTCTGGCCTTCTAAGTTGAGAGTTCTTTTTTTTTCTTTTTTATGTCAATGCATGTTTGCAATGCATCATGGTTACATTCATTTTGGGAAACTGGTACATGCATATAGCATATTTTGATCTTTTCAATCTCTTTCTACCCCTCCCCTGATCTCCTGCACTCCTCTATCTCCAATGAATCTGCTGTTTTTTTCCTATTGTGTGTCCCCCTTTTTAAAAACTGTTTATGTTTTAGCTTTCTCATGTAAGAGAAACCACGTGATACTCAACTTCCTGTGTATGACTTATTTCATTAAAATGATAGTCTCAAGCTCCATCCATTTTCCTGAAAATGAAATGACTTCATTCCTCTTTATGCCTAAATAGTATTCTATTAAGTATATATATGCCACATTTTCTTTCATCCATTTGTTCGTTGATGGGCATTTGGCTGGATGCAGAGCTTAGATATTGTGAGTTGTGATACTACAAACAGGGATATATGTCTATCACTATAGTATGATTTTAGGCCTTTGGGGACTAAGGACAGGCTGGGTCAAATTGGCTTGCTGCTTTTAGTTTTTTTTACCTTAATATCTGCCATTGGATAAGTATTAACCATACTCGTTGTGGCCGTGGCGTGCTATGGGAAAAAACTGGAGACAATGGAATAAATGTGACTATCCAGTGGAAGAATATTACTTGAAAAATCCCAGAGCAAAATCTAATTTACCTATGTTTACTCCTCACATTGGTACCCAATCCCCACCATCAATACCAATCAGGAGTTGAGATTTGTTTTGTAAGAGCTAATCAAAATGACAGGCTTGAAACAGCAACGAATAATTGTTGTACCCTCTTTTCATAGAAAGATACAGTAAAACAGGGAATATGAGCCTCTTATAGGAGATTTGTCCCAAAATCAACCCATCCTTGCAAAGTTTGTGAAATGAAATTTGCAGACAAAAAAGAGAAAGGCTGAATATCTCGGTATGTTCGTAGAAAACTGATGATCCACGAAGCAATACTACAGGTAAACAAAAAGCACTTTATTTGTATTTATTTTAGTGTTTTTATTGGTATGATCTTTTGGATGCCTCATAATTTGCCAATTAATCAGAATATTGCTAATAACATGTGATGCATATATACCTTTTAAAGACTCTTTCAATTATAGTGACGAGTATAATTTTTTTTAAACTTATGTTTGTTCTGATACCAGCTAATGAACAAACACACTGCAGGCTCTTTGTGAGAGATGAATGCAAAATAAATAAAGCCTGTTATCTCAGTGGGCTTCATTTTTTTAAATCTCTTCATACACAGAGTTTTGAACTTGGATATTACATTAACCTTTGACATACTAGTAATCAAGTACGCAAGACAGCTGTCTCCTGCTTACGTAGCTGAGAAGATAAGTATGGCATTTATGCCACTCAAAGTCAACTTCGATCCACTTGTTGACTGGTCCCAAGCTTCACAGGAGGTTCTACAAACAGAAGAAGCTTAAGAGATGTCAGCTAAAAATGAAAAGAATCTCCCCGCCAGCCATCTTAAGGCTGAAGATGCACAGTCCCTGAATACATTTGTAAAATGTAAGAAAGGGTGTAAAACCTTGGCAGATTTACTAATGTGTCACAACTTATATGAGAATTACCCAGTCTAAAAAAGTTTGGATTTTTTTTTTTTTTTTAGAATTGTAAAAACAATGTCACAACATTACAGAAAGTTTGGCAAGTAGAGGGAAGATATCAATCATAATCCCAATTGTTAAACATTAAACTAAGTGCAAAATTTGTGGGCACTGCTTTTGTTTTTTAATTAGATGAGGTTCCCTATCATTGGAATCATAATGTACTCGTAGCCACTTGGTTCCTCCTTGACAAGGTCAGTTCAAGAAAGATCTTTTGTGTGTGTGATGCTATATTGACTTATCCATATTAAAAGTTGTATAATTTTCAGTTAGACAGACATAATTTATTTGACACTCTCTACCTGTGGGCATCTGGATTACTTTTTACTATTTTGGAAAAAATAAAGGTATTTCAATGAATGTTTGTGTTCCTTGTGTTTTCTATGGAGGGTGGAATTTCTTCAGTGTAACTTTCCAGATTATGTAATGCTGTTTTTAAAAACTGGTGACTGGAAAGATCACTTATAAGGGAAGTTGGAGAATAAAAATCATAAATATCAGTTTTCACTGGACTGAAGGGGGAATGGGTGAATACCTGGAAATTTTTTCTGTTGATCGCATTTTTGTGTGTGTGGTACTGGGAGGTGAATTCAGGGCGTTCGACTGAACTAAATCCCGCCTTTAAATTTTTTTTCTTTTTTCTTTTTTTTTTAAATTTAGGCAGAGTCTAAGTTGCCTCGTTTCTCAGGCTGGGTTTGGACTTGTGATCCTCCTGCCTCAGCCTTCCAGAATACTGAATTACAGGCATGTGCCACCACACCTGGCTGGTAGCAAATATTCCAACATGAAAAAAGGATTGAAGCTCTAAGAACAAGAAGAGGTGACTGAATAAATGAGGACCTGAAAAGGCAGGAGGGTCTGGGGTCTGTAGTCTCTGTATGATCATGGAAACTTTGCAGTAGAAGGAAGGACATTGCCCGCCTTTTGGTTAGGAAAATTACAATTGTAGGGGGATGTGGATGCAAACAAGCCTGATGTTTTATAGACCAGAACTGAGGGAATTCCTGAGTCAGTGTGGGGATCAGCTGCTGAGAGGAAAACAGAGAATGTATTAACGATGAAAGAAAATGATTAGTGATTATAGTAGCTGGCACTTTTGTGCACTCACTATGTCCTCGCTAGTGTGCTAAGTACTTTTTATGAATTTTCATGTAACAGTTTTATAACTTCTGCCAATTCTCTGTGGCAATGGTACACACAAGGTGGAGAATTCATCCAAGTATAAATTTTTGCCAGGTGTGTCCAGTGAAAGAAAAATGCTAAAAGGGAAATGAAGATCCTGACCTAGGAAAGGCTGAGGAAAAAGATCATCTGTCTCAGCTAGATGGTCTAAGACTGCACTGTGGAATACTATGACGTCCTAAGGACAAATGTTTGTCAATGTATCGGCTGAATAAACTATAAATAAAGAGGCGATTCATGAGGCCGAAACTTGATCATCTGTGCTAATGGAAGAGATCTAGCTCTGGTCACTTTACTTAGCTCCCCAGTAGTTGGGCAGTTCTGTATTTTTAAACATGCCTCCATGGATACATAGGTTGCAAGCAAAGTGGAAAAATAAATTGAATTCCATAAATTGTCTTCATACGTCATCATTAGCATGATTACAGAAAGGCGTATAGCAGGGTTTTACTGAACAGGCTCTGGGGACAGCCTGCCAGAGTTAGAGTTTGAGTCTTCCACCTACAGCTGGTAACTTTCCACCTGTGTTTCTGTGCCTCGCTTCCCTCACTTGTAAATGAGGATGATCACAGTATCGTGTACGCCTCGTAAGAGTGTTCTTAGAGTGACATAAAGCTTGCATAGAAGCTAAGCTTAGACTAGCTGTCACGATATTTTTACTATTATAATAACAACTGCCCTTCCTAGGCTTCAAGTGCTAGCGACATGATAAATACTTCATTATCTCACCTCATTTAATGTCCATAAAGTACTTTCTATGACTATTTTCTCCATCTCACAGACAAGGAAACCGAGGCTTAAAGAAATTAAGTAATTTGGCTAACTAATCACTTGCCTAATTAAATCACTTCTCATTCCAATTTATAAAAATGGTTGATGCTGCATTCAAATCTAAGATTGCTCGACTATATATCTTAGGCAATTTTCCTGAGCAGATGAATATTTCATTTTTTCCTCTTTCTTGCTTGCTTAAAGCTGTCCTAAAGTTTGCTTGGGGATCTATGGGAGATGTCCTTAGTGGCTCATTGGTAGCTTCTTAAATTTCCTCTACATTTCCTGCCTGCTCCTGAGCTCATGGTATGTTTCCCTCACTGAAGCCAGCATCAGTATGTCTCTCTGGTAGAGCGCTGCCTTCCAGCAACTGAAATCACTAGTGAGAGGCAGTGTAAATCCCAAAAGAAATAGAATCATCAGGATTGCTTGCTAAAAATGGATTGTTGACCCCATTAGAAGAGTCTGTGATTTTAGGCTTGTAACGGGTCCTGGAAGTTCCCAAATCTGAGAATTACACTCTGCGTGCCACTGTTCCAGAATCTTAATTTTAAGTATTCAACATTACTACAGAAGCAAGCATTCTATCATAAAAAGGAAACAGGAAACTCATTTTAAACGTTCCAATAGACCACTTCCTTTTGATTTACATTTGTTTAGAATTTCTTTACATTTTTTTTATGTTGTGTTTCTTTTAAGTGGCATATGGGTGACTTATGCCTTTAAACTAATTATATTCAGGTTAAAAATGCATGCGTGAATCTAGTCCATTCTCTTAGTGATTTTTGTTTCATCTTTTATCATCTTTTAACCTTCTGGATTATTTTTCTTTTTCTAGATTATTATTGGTTTGCTCAGTACGCTGTTTGTTTAGCTTGCCCCCTTTTAGTGTGGAAGATCTACTCTGCAATTTTTGTTCTTGCGATGGTCACCACCCCATCCCTGCTGTTGGTAAGTTCTGCACAATAGACCAACTATTCCCCAGGCAGACAGAGTTTTCCCAGCACCCTGCTCTAATGCCTTGCTGTACAGCCTCTTTCTTCTGTACAGTCACACCTCAGAAAACCCTTTACTTCTCCACTTCTTCCTCAGCACTGCTCCACCTTTAGAACCTTTTCACCTTCATTTGCTCCCCATTCATCTTTAAATTCTGTTTGGTATGAATATTACTTATTAAATTTTTAGCAAATGATACTGCGTACTTCTGAGCAGGGGAATGGCAACAGAAGGTACATGGAGGCCGTCCCTAGACTTTGGTTAAATCGCGGCACTGAAACTTTTCCACTTCTTTCAAAAAAAAAAAAAAAAGCATGCTTTGTAGGTAGCTGTTTTAGTTAGTTTTCTCTCTGCTGAGACAAAATACCAGACACCCAAAGTTAGGGGAAGAAAGGTTTATTTGGCTCACAGTTTGTAGATCTTTCAGTCCATAATCAGCTGGGTCCAAGGCAGAGTGGCAGGGCAGACAGACAGAAGGCAGCAAGCAAACAAAAGAGAAGCAAAAAGGAATAGATAAGCCTTTTTTTCTGTCCCTTATATTTTATCCAGGCTACCTGCCTTTAGGGCGGGTAGCCCTTCCACCCTTAATCCTAGTATCACAGCAGAATGGTGCCAAACCAATCAGTGGGCTAATTTAGTAATCACGCACTCTAGATCCAGTTATCTCTGAAAACACCCCACTTATGACCACAGGGGGTTTTTGGGGAGTACATCTAGACACAAGTCATAACACTAGCTACTTTGAACTTTACTGCTGCTAAGGAGCCTGGGCTAAGGCTGTGGAATGAGTGTGCATGTGTGGTCCAGTTCGCGCGTGATGTGTGCGTGAGCATGTATGTGCGTGCGAGTGTAAGATCGTGCTTATGTGCACAACCACGTATGCGGTCCCCGGATGGTACTTGCGGGGTATTGATTGCTCCAGCGGTTTCTGTGACTGGCTAGAGGTCAGGCTGAAATGAGAGAGCTGTTTTTACAACCCTAACCGCAAATGCTCAATGACTTAGGTTAGTCAGAAGACGTAATCTCCTCTGCTCGCAGCAGGCTGGCCCGCAGCACACAGGCCCTCCACGGCGCCCCCACCCTCCTGGGCCTTGAGCTCCCTGCAGTCTGCACTCCACCCTGCAGGTCCCCGGAAGCTCAGCACCTTTGACAGGCCAGCATCTGTCTGCTGAGGACCGTTCACAGCCTGCCGTTCTGCAGCGGCAGAGAGCGGTGTCCTTTCCTGAAACTCTGGAGGGAAAACCGGATCTGCCTTTTGTTCAGTTTATTTCTGGGTTCTGGGGTTGAATTACACCATTTCCTTCATCAAGGCAAGGCATGCTCTTCAATAGCCGAGAAGATAGCTCCGTATTTGTTTGCGCCCTTAGGAAGCTTATTTGTTGTCCTCAATGATTTCTAGATATGTTGTAATTTCTTTTCTTTTCTTTTTTTTTTTTTTAAATTGGAATAGAAGGTTTCTGACTATGTCATCTCCTTTTCCTGCTAGACAGCCTTGGGGTGTGCCTTTGACATTGTGACATGGGCCCTGTTTAGATTTTTTGTTGGGTGTAAGGTTTAAGAGTATGAAAAGTGGAAATTTGCGTGATCGTAGTTCTTTACATTTTTCTGTCTTTTGTGCACAAAACCCCCGGATCAGTGTATGAAACTTAGTAAGTCCAATCCAAGAAGAAGAAGACGAAGAAATTGAGAAAGAGGAAGAAAAAAGCGAAGATGAAATAGAGAAACTAACAAGGCATCGCAACTTTTCTAAGTATTTTATAGTTTACCGACTAGCTTTTCTCTGAAAGAATGTCAACATCAACAGTATTTTAAAATTCCTGTTGGTATCGCTTTTGGAGTTTTGCACATTTACTTAAGTATTTTTAAAAACAAAAACTAACTTTTGATTATAATATTACCTCTCTTCTTTTTTCCCTTCCCCCTTCCCCCGTCTTTATTTCTCTCTCTCCTCTCTTTCCCTTCCTCCTTTCTTCTACCCCTCCCTCCCTCCCTCCCTTCCTTCCTTCCTTCCTTCCTTGTTTCCAGAAACACAAAACCTCAGCTGTACCCACAGTCTGGTAAGATAAGGTAACGTATGGACATTCCAGAAAGATAAACAAATGATAACACCACTTTAAATAGAGGTATTTATCTTCCTGAATACTTAGATTTGTATAAAAAAAATCAGAAATGTGAATGTTTTCTTGAAAAAAATTATAAATAGGAGCGAAGAGAGGAGAAAGGTGAGGGAAAAAGAGGGGAAGGCTCTTCTTATTTGCTTATTTACATTTGAGAGGGAAAGATTCAACTTGAAAAACTCTTGGTGAAATGTTTCTGGCCCTATTCTGTTTAATCACTTGTAGTAGTCACTTTTCTCATTGCTGAGGCACAGTATCGGACATCCACCACTTAAAGAAGCAGAAGTTTATTTTAGCTCATTCTCTCAGGAGAGTCAATATGTAATTGGAAGACTCCAAGGTAGAAACATCTTGGTGGAAGGGCAGGCAGAGCAGAACCGCACAGTTTCTCGTGGCTAGGAAGCAGATTAGGGGAACAGAGGACCTGGGTAGGGTCTGTATGGGCTACCCAAGGTTATGCCTCCGTGACCAGCCCCAGACACACCCAGCAGCGTGCAGCTGTTGTGATCAACCATGATGGGCAGGCATATTCTTTTTTTTTTTATTTCTTGCTTTACTTTTTCTCTCTTTTCCAACTATAAAGTAATATAAAACCCTAAGGAATTTTTCTCCAAATATTTATGCACTATCAGAATGAATTTACTGGGGTTGGGGATTTAGCTCAAGCAAGCGCAAGGCCCTGAGTTCACTCTCCTGCACCCCCCCAAAAAAGAATGAATTTACAATTAATTGTGGTTCCACTACAATGATAGTTAAAAACATCAAAATTTGAACCTTGCAGAAAAACAAAAAGCATTGTTCCTCATCTAATATCTTCACAGAACTATATCCTCAAAACCCATACAAAATGGGATTATGGATACATGCCTAGTAGGGTTTCCATAAATCCTTTGACTACTTGCCATATGTGACATAGGGGAAAAAATATAACTCCCAAGCTGCTAGATGTCAGTTACTCCAAGTTCGTGCTCCCCAAAATGTAAGAATAAATTGTAAGGAAGAAAGGAGGTTAAAAGTAGGAAATTTACTGAGAGAGAGAGAGAGCTCCTGAGAGACAAGAGGGGACCCGAGTGGGTTGCCAATGAGCCCACTTTTCAGGGGAAGTTTATAGGGCGGGTATAATGTGTGTCAAAATGATGATTAACAAATAATATTACAAGTGTAGCCGCTTAGGTAATATTGATCCAATGGGGAAGAAGGTCACATGGCAAATGGACAAGGAAAGAACAAGGTCATTCCAGGATGGGGTGGATCTGGAGGTCTTGGTCGCCTACCCAGGTGACCAGACTTTATCAGATCAGAGGAGTATAATCTTCAGTTCATTGTTTATCCCTCAGCCAGGGATATGCTCCATCCTCATTTTGAGGCCTGACCTTCAATGGACGTGCCTCTAGCCATAGTTGTAGTGTATTTTCTTGTGTAGTGACTCCATTGAGCGCCCGGCCCTGTCTGACTGCTTATAATATTTCTACCTAACTTAGCTGTGTATAATATATGTGTAGGTACCCCGTAGACTCCCCAAATCCTACTTGCATTTCAAGTGACATGACATCCTCTGCCTGAACTCCATCTACACATTCTAGCTTTGGAAACAACAGCCACCTGTTCTATTCCCCCCAAGATCTGAAAATCTATTTCCTTATTACATATCTCAATAATGCAAAAAATTTAACCAACTCTAAATCTGTGATGTGAATCAAAGGAAACACTATGCCAAGTAAGGCCTCAAATTTGGATTTTTCTTTTAGTTATTCGTGCAGCATTTATGAAAGCTAGAACAAGTTTCTACTATTCATTCAAACTATGAAAAGCAGTATCAAGGTGAATGTAGATGGGGACTCCTCTGGCAATTTTGATTGAAGCAGCAAATGGACAAGGGAAATTTTAATCTTCTTGTCCATGGCCTTTGAGAAGAAACTTGTGACTCCTTCCAGAAGAAAAGGTAAACACATAAACACACACAGTCACCTCTTAAGCAAATAGAGATTACAGTCCAAACCATTTTCCTTTTCCTCAGTAATACATTCCAGTTCTCAAAGCTGTTTTTCTCTGAAAAACAACTGGAAAACAAAACACATTGAAACCTTTCTCTGACCTGTCAAATTAATTTTCTTAATATTACACTTTCCTATAGATTACGTGAAGAGAGTAGAAGACAGGATATCTCCTTTGACACACTGATAAGGTGATTATTTTTAGTAGACTCATGATTTGTCACCAGAATTTTATTTCTTGTTAGATTAGCTCCCAAGCATTATGACTTGGCCAGCTATCAGACTGCTGTCAAAACATGAAATACTCCTACTAAATTCATTTTT
Source organism: Hystrix cristata (assembly GCA_004026905.1). Classification (NCBI taxonomy): domain Eukaryota; kingdom Metazoa; phylum Chordata; class Mammalia; order Rodentia; family Hystricidae; genus Hystrix; species Hystrix cristata. Next base: position 20,826 of record PVJO010004115.1, read on the forward strand.
TAAAAATTTGTCTCATCTGCAGGATAAAGGAAGACATATAATATGTATATATTAATAAGATTGTTCAAAATGTGAGCAATATCACATCTATACATTGGCATTTGTCCTTCAAAAAATCTAAAATCTTATGTTTCCTATTTTTGTGTCACTTCAGAAGTATAAAATTCACACATTCCTTTTCATTTCTGTGCTTGAAGGTGATCACATGCAAGTCTCCCTCAAGAGGTGGCATAAGGCGTAGGGGAGCCTCAGATGAAAATATGCCTGTGATCCACATCCTAAGTTCTATTGTCATCGTCACCCTGATACAGCCTCCATCAGAGACAGGTGAGATCAATTTATCAAAGAAAATTAAAGCTTGAAAGCGCTTCAGTGAACATCCAACAGGAGCAGTTAATATTGGTTTCCTAACTGGTAGTCACTCCCTATCCTTAGTGAACAGAACACCGATTATGTCAAGAAGATCAGGGAATCAGAAATGTATTCCTAGGAGCAACCTCTCTGGCCCGAGGGAATCAATCATAACTGATCCAGGCCAAGAAAATGCATCCTGTTCTCCTTTGCCAGGGATCGGTATAAAGATGGATGCACGATGAGTTCTGTGGAATCATATGATGAAGTCACAGGCTAATTTCAGGGACTATGGGGAGGTTTTTTCCTCCATGTTGAAGGGAGAGGGACATGTGAGAAGAATGGTCCCTCCCGTGCTTTTTCATGTTTGGACATTATCACGTGAAATGTGTTGCTTGGAAGGGCAGTGGTTATTGCTTACCATACCGGGGTAAGTTGGATGCTAGGTGGCTATTGCTGAGGATGGCCGCAGAGAAAGTGGACTCCACCGTTTGACACCGTTCTGCTGAGTAAGCCCAAACCAACCTAGTTTTTGTTACATGAGATAATCTTTGTAGTGGTTATTGAAGATACTAGTATTGTCCCCGTTACTCCCAGCCAGAGCATCCTTGTGAACTTACAAGCCTTTTCTCTCTCTCTCTTGTTTTTAACCTGCTGGCTCAGCTTCAATGATGGAACAGAAGGCTCCATGACACACAGGGACTCACATACCCATGAGCTCACTGCTTTGTCGACTTAACAAACCTTTCACCATAATAATAACAGCTGTGTCTTCTAACATAGGCTCACAAAACATACTTTTCACTGCATGTCCTACTTGCCTATACTATTTCACAAAGAAAAATACTTACATTCTAAATTTTTAGAATACAGATTGAACATCCTTAATCTAAAATCCAAAATCTAAAATGTTCCAAAATCCAAAATATTTTGCTTTCCTACATGAGATTGCTTGGAGAAAATTTCACACTTTACCTCAGGTGACGTATTGTGCTAAAACATGAGTGAACTAAAAATATTGTGTAAAATTACCTTTGAACTATGTGTATAAGCCATAAATGAATTTCATGTTCACATTTGGGTTTTGTCTCTAACATATTACATTGTGTATATGCACATATTCCAAAATCTAAAAAAAACCCAGAATTCCAGTCACAATCCACCTGTATTACTGGTGCCTTGGTCCTGACATAAAATTTGTCATTGCGGTCCTCTGGATGAATGTTATAATCATTTCTGGACAGTATCTCCTATTGAATTTTTTTACTTCTTACCGTGCTCGATTTACTTATCTTAGAAATCCTGCTTCTTTCTCTCACCTATATGACCCCCTCTTTTCAGTTTTGTGAAGTACTAATTACTTACTAGAAAAATCAAGCATCCATCTTCCCGCCTCCACTGTGTCTTTATCAGCTCTCTTCCATGTTTATTTCTAAACACAGTTCATTTGGAGTCAAGAGCCTGTGTGTGTGTCTAACTTCTTTTTTCTCCTCTCCTGGGTATTTTAAAGCAGTTATAATTAGTTCCAGAATTTTACTTGTAGATATTTCAAAGTATATTTCTGAGGTTTTTCCTTTTATTAAAAAGGCAAATGTAATACTATTTTCATGCTCAGTATTCAAACTAATTCCATAATTAGTCCAGGTTAAATTTTCTTGATTGTCTCACAAATGTAATTTTATATTTAATTTGTTGACTGAGGACCTGAATTGTACAGATAATCCTCTCACACTGTCATGATCATGTGTGACATGGATGAAATTTGTACTTGCTTCTTAGCAAAGTGTCTCGTTATTTTTATGACACCATTTTTTTTACTTGCCTTTACTTCTTTTCTTTCCTTCATGTCTTTGAATTTTTAAATACTTTTTAAGCGTACCCTTCAATTTGTTCTGTTATCTAAGTTCTTGAAATATCTATTCTTTTCTTGTTAGGCCTCCTGCTATAGTCTCGACTTGGAACATTCTCCAAAGGCCTCAGCTTGGTGCTAGTGGGAAGTGGTGGGAACCCTAAGAAGTAGAGCCTAGCGGGAGGGCTTATGATCCCTGGAGGTGTGACCTTGAAGGCAATAGTGCATCCCTGCCCTTTTCTTTCTCTTTCTCTGTCTCTCTGTCCTCTCTGCCACCAGGACTGTGCTACCTTACCCGGATATGGTGCAAGCCTAAAACCAATAGAGCTAATTGACATACGCAGAGACCCCCGCCCCTCCGACCAGTAAGCCTTTTCTCCTTATAAATTATCTCAGAGATTTATTATAGTAATGGAAATATGACACACACCTGTTGACTGGTTTCTTACAGTGACTTGTTATTTTTGACTCTGAATTTAACTTGGAGGTGAAGAATGTTTGCAGCAGGTGTTCTTTGCGCCTCGTAAGTTGCCCTGCAAGGGGACCTTTGCTTCTGCGGGTTTCATCTGGTGCAGGTTAGCTGTTATAGTGATTCCTCTGCTTGGGATTTCTGCTTTGTAGAAGTAGAGTTCATTCAGACACATACTTTCCATGTGAAGTGTGAGAGCTGTGTTAGAAAGACAGAATTCTGAGCCCTACTGAATCAGGACTTGAATTTTAACAAAACTCCAGGTGGTTTGTACCTAGTTTGAGCTTTTCAGTTGAGGCCTCTTCTTGGGTTTCTAATTTCTAACAGGTGAATCTATTTTTATCGATGTTTTGGAGAAGAAAGAAATATTCATCTTCCTTCTTCAAGGAGATGGGTAGAGATTTCCATCCCCTATTTCGGAAGCAGAGCTGTGTGATCCTGCTCATCATTCACAGCAAGCCTGTGCTGGGCGCACGCTGCCCAAAGTGGGGCTTAGAACTCGGCCTGGGCTTCAGCTACCGTACTGCCACAAACCCCTGGGCTTTGCCTGACAAAATAGTCTCACTGTGCTCTCTCTTCATTTCAGCACCTTTCTTTATACAAAAATTTTCTAGCTGTTTTTTTAAAAATGGTGTTTTTTTCTTATTTTTCTTTAGCACATGCATGCTTTTAAAATGTAAGGTAGATCTTTTCTTGCTATGTCAGATTGCTCCTATCAATGGAATCAATATTTTTTTTGATTGTTAAAATATTTATTATTTTGCATACAGGCATCATTGGAGGAGAAGACAGTGGTTTAGTGGAGTATGAGGAATTCCACAAAGTGCCTAATCAGGAGCTATATTGGTTTACTACAAGCCCTACAGAAACTATTTTCCTCCAAGTATAGGAACCTTCACCCATTTAAAAGGATAATGAAGAAAACTTTATTTTCATTGTAGCCATGTGGTAAAAAGACAGAGTACAGAAAACAAAATCTTGAATTCTAAAGCACTTATATCAGTGAAATGATGGGATGTAGAAAGAGTAAGGAAAATATATTAGAGAAAAACCAGAGTTATTATTTAATTTTAATTAAGTTATGGAGTAATATAGGCTTAATTATGACTGTTAGCAAAATTAAAGTGCACAGAAGTATTGTAAAATTAACAGGAGAAAAAGGGAGGGAGAGGAAATGAAAAGAAATTTGACTAAGCTGGCAAAATTAATGAAAAGTAAAGAATAATAAGATGTGTTGAATAGTCAAGAGATACATTAAATGGCAAATCAAATGGAGTGAAAATACCTGGGTATGTTACTTATCTCACTAATTTTGAATAACTTTCTATATGAAATGATTAGAATAGCATAAAAACTAAAATTCTATATTATTGTTAAGAAATACACATGAAACAAAGTGGCAGAGCAAAAGCATTTTTGAAAAATGAGAAAAATAAAACAAAGCAAAAAAAAAAAAAGGAAAGGAGAAAGGAATTCAGACAAAGCAAAACTCAAGTTTAAAATCATTAAAGAGGCTGTTGAAATACTTCAGGCAGCCTGAGGTTTAGTTCAGCGGAGGGATGATACACCTGGGAAACCGATCTTCGCTCTACTTGTCTCCCCCTAAACGCTGCAGGATGTGCTACGGCTGTTTGTACCACTTTCTTATACCTGGTGAGCAGGCAGGAATGGTGCCAGATTTTCTAAAATCGGGTGGCCATGACAAAGGGAAAGTTCTCTTCCAGAAGCACCAAAGAATGCTCACTCGGTGCAAGTGATAACCCTAACCATTAAGGTTCCTCTGGGGACCTGGGAGCCTTGGGGACCAAGGACATGCTGTGTTTGGTCCTGCTTCATATAACTATCCCTAAAGTTTCTGAATTACTTTCCTTAAAGATACTTCACATCCTCCCATTCTGTCTGATAGAATCTTTCAGTGAATTCATCACCATCTCATTTGCATTTCAAACAGCAGAAATAATACAACAAAATTAGATGACATGAACCAACAACAAGTATCTCTGTTGTAACAATAATATAAATTAAATTCAATTTCTAAAACAATTCTGTATTAAAGTATTCCATTTATTTACAAACAGAATCCAATAAGTATGATATATTAGAAATGAAATCACACATCATCATAAGAGACTGTAATTTACTTTTCTCAGTTCATGAGTAATCAAATAAAAAAATAGAAAACTAGAATGACAGAACAAAGATTCTATTTAGAGAAAAAGTAAATTCTACTCTCAAAATTAGGGAATGGATTTTAAAAATCATTTTAAGCAACCCTTATCTCAAGGAACAAATTAAAATCAAAACAAAATACCTAGAAAGCTAAATGATGAAAGTCCATATATCAGAAGCTCGGGAAGGATCCCTAAAGTAGAGCTCAGTTTTTCCCATAATATTTGTAAGGATTCATGTGACTTGACTGCAGCTATCTTGAGCAGAAATTGCTAAGACTGCCCCTAATCAGCTTTCCACATGTAGTTTTCCAGCATATTAAAAAGAAGCCAAACCATTATGGAGGAATCTGGAGCTTTACAATCACATCCTGGTGCCCTCAGTGCCAAGAATGTGTGTGATGTCCTTGACATTAGCTCGAAATGAAACAGGTACATTCTGGGCTAAGATGAGGTGACACCTCATCTTGTACTGAGGATAATGTAAACCTTTCCTTCTGATCAAATCTCAAGGCTCCTTTGTTCTCAAAGTCAGGGAGTCCCCAATACATTTGTACAGTGTGGAATCTTAGATCTGCCTGCTTTGCATTCTTCAGTCTCAGTATACCTTCCGGCTGACTGTCCTGTGCCAGGACTAGGTTGTTTCACAACAGCATCTAAACAGCTATATTATTAAGACCCAAGTAATAGAAATATGTTAATTATATCCACATCCATATGTTAAAAATATTTAGGAAGGAGAAATCACTGAATTAAAATACAGGAACAGAAGAATTATTATGTTAATCCAAGAACCAATTACTATGTAAATGTTGAAAATAAAGTTATTTGCTTTAGGTGACCAAAGAAGAAAGAATAACAAACAGTTTTATGAAATCATGTACATGGCATAAGAAAGTACTTTTGTTAATTCTGGGCAAATACTTTCTTAAAAAAATTAAAGAAATGGTGGAAGATATTGATGATAATGATATGTTGATTTACCAAAACTAGATATGAAATGTAAATAGAAGCAAATCACAAATTATAGAAAAAATGATGTTTTCAAAGGGCCACCTCCTCCGATAAAACACTGGACCATAGAGCTGAATAAGTGAATTCTATTGAATCATTAACAAAAAGAAAACTCCAAGGCCACTTAAACCACAATAGAAGAGTATAAAAATTTATAATCTTCATTTTTTTAAAAATCCATTGTCGATACAACACAATTTTAAAATCTGAGAGGGACAATAAAAGCTACAGACCAGTCCACTTTATGAGTGTTAGTGCAAACATCTGAAGAAAATGTTAGCTTGTGAACGTGTGCAGTCCATGCTTGTAACTCAAATGTGGGCAAATAATATGAAGTCCATTATTATAATTAAGCAGAAAAGGAAATCAAGTAGAATTCTGTGATGTCATTGTTTTCCTAAATATCAGAATGGTTTGAATTGAATTTAACACTTTTCCGTGGCCAAAACCTTTTATAAAACGGGAATGAATAGACAGTGAGTGCGTGTGAGTGTGTCTGAACACGTGTATCTGTGTTCAGCATCAAGTCCACACTTAAGCACTAGAATTGTTCCTGTTAGTCAGGAATACAACTTTACAAAGAGTGATGATAAGATAGTGTGTCAGAGAAAATATTTTAAATATACCTTAGAGGTACTTTGTGTTGGAGGAAAATGTGAACTCAGAGTCCGAATTCTGGAGAAGTAAACAAATACTGAAGCACCAAATTTTCTCCCACCATAAATGAAAATTTCAACTCCAAGTCATGTTCTTTGCAGTGTCTATTAGAGGGAACGGGAGTCAAGGACCCAAAGCCTATCGTACAGGGAGTATTTTTGAAGACTGTTTTTACACATAAGCTGTAGTTAGAGAAGACCACACTGTCCCAGTAAGGCATTGCCAAAATCATTGTGTCCTTTTTCTCTTGTCACTTACGGATGATGGGAAAGATCATTTTGATGTTGATTACATCAAGGAGATGGGATGGGCAAAGGACAACAACAACAAAAATCCCCAATAATCCATGACTACTGATCGATTCTTTGCAGATTTTCAGGCTGGACATAGAAAATGTGGTGACTCAGGGAACCTCAAAAACCTCAAGCTCTGATTTTTTTTCTGAGGGAAACAAATATTAGTGTTTGTTTTGTTTTGTTTTTTGGTTTGAGGTTTTTTTTATGCGTGTGGTGTTGAGGGATGGATTTAAAAAATGACTTTTTAGAGTAATGATAATAATGATTTGCTTATGAAAATAACCAAATATGTTAGAAAAAAAGATTTTGGGAAGAGAAACAATCAAAATTAATAGCTCCAAAGACTCTTAGACTTCACATGTTGGTATCAACAAAAAATATTGCCTCATGTGTTTAAAGAAATGACCTAAAATTAGAAATACCTATGAAGAACAGGAATTTGTAAAAAAGCTAATTTATCAAATAGCTTATTTGATAAAAAACTAAATAAGATTTCCAGAAATAAAGTTTGTGATATCTGGTAGACAGATGTCTGACATAACAGATTTCTACAGTTTAATTTTTATTTTTAAATTTTTTTATAGTATTGGGGAATCAAATTATTTTTATAAACAAATTTGTAAACTGATTCTGTGATTTATATGGAAATACAAAGGACTAATATTTTTCTGTAATTCTTAAGAAAGAAGATATGAGGTTCATTTTATTAGTTATTAAGAATTATTACAATGATATAAAAATTGAAAAAGCATAGTGTTAGTACATAAGTAGGTAAGTCTTTACAGCAGAACAGAGTCTAGAAATTTGAACACATTTATGGACACTTGATTGCAGTGGGGAAATAAAATATTTTTAACATAAGTGATTCTGGGAAAATTTTATATCTCAAGGGAAAAAAATAATTGGGCATCTGCCTCACACCATTTATAAAAATCCATTTCAAGTAGGTCACACATATAAATGTGAAAAGTAAAACTATAGCTCTTACTTCAGATAATATAATACATTTATGATTTGAAGGTTAAGAAAAGATTTCCCAAATAGTACATCAAATAGCATTAACTAAAACAAGCTATTTTTAGATGAACTACATCAGTTTACTACTTTCTTGGTCATTAAGTGAGTAAAAAGGTAAAGATACAAAACAGATTTGCAACTCATGAGAATTAGGCAATAAGAATGCATTTTTTATACAAATTATAGGATTTTATACATAATTTTCAACATCATCTTTTCCATTTAGTATCTTCTGGAGATGTTTTTCTGTTTAAATCTGAACACAATATTTTCCTTTTCACCTTTCTGTCTCTGTTCTTGTTATGTTTTCTAACAAGTCTCCCATATCTTCTTTTGTGGATCATGTTTTGTTAGAATTCTTTGGTGTTCCCTAGTGTATTTCTCATACACTCACACATAGCAGTCTGTGAAATTAATAAAAACAGTTGCTTTTAACTTTATGGCATCTGTATTTGTATCCATTTTTATTTTAATATTTGTTGCAAAAATTTACTGATTTAAAAACACCAAAATAGCTGCCACAGTTACTCTTGATTATCAACATGACTGAGGTGAGAGTTGTATACATTAGTAAGCTGTATTTCTGGATGTGTCTAGGTGGGCCATGGGACAGTGAGTTTGGGAACTGCATAAGGTCCCTAGCTCCTTCCTTTTGAGTTATTTTCCTGATTTTGTTTTCCCAAATGCCAGGAGTTAAGTAGCATTCCTCTGCCATGCCCTTCCCTCATAATGTTTCTACCTTGGAGCCAGCAGACCATGGACTGAAACCTCTGAAACTGTGAATTAAAATAAACCTCTCCTTTTTAAAATTGTAAGTATCAGGTACTTTGTTCCAGCAACAAAATGCTGACCAATACAATAAATAATACTATAGTAATTATGATGTGCTTTTGATACTCTAAATGTTTTCCCCTGCATTAATTTACTTGAATATTAATAACAGCATTCTAATATACATATTATTCTTAAGCTCATTTTATAAAAATAAGAATGTAGATCAATATTGATTAAGTTCCTATAGGTAATAAGTGTCAGAGAAGAGACTTGAACTCAGGCAGTCTGGATCCAGAGATTATACCCTTTGCTTTCATACAATATTTCTTAGATACACTAGGAATTCAAGAGGAGGAATACTAGAAAAAGTAGTTTTCTCTTAGATTTCCTCCTCAGAAACAATGTCTGTTTCTGAATTCTGATTATGTCCTTTGTCTTCGATTGGAATGCTGCAACAGAATGCCACAGACTAGGTGGTTTAAACAAGAAATATTTACCCCTCATAGTTTGGGGAGGGGGCTGGATGAAGACACCATTTTAAAATGTGAAAAGCAGGGGCTGGGGGTTTAGCTCAGTGGTTAAAGTGCTTGCTTTGCAAGCACAAGGATCCAAGCTTGATCCCCAGCACAAAAAAAAAAAAAAAAAAATGTGAAAAGCAGAACAGTGAACAGTGAACTGGGGAAAAATGAAAAATCAAATGACAGACTCAATCAAATATTATACACAGAATCATTACAAATTAATATTTGAAGCAAAAAAAAATGATGCATAAAATATATGGTAAAACAATGTAGGATAAAAGGAAACCCAGAAAAGGTATATGTATGAAGACAAATTTGGAGCATTATTTTATGTGGCTGAAGAACTGGAAGCAACTTGAATATTCAGCATTGGGGAATAGTATACTGTTAAATGCTCAACTATTTCTAGAAAAAGGAAGGCAAAGAATGAGCTAAAACTGTTTTGAACTGGAAAAATGTTCACGTTATACTATTAAAAAAAAAACAATTCAAATAACGTGAATTAGCTGATTCCAGTTTCGTTTATAGAACCCAAATCTGTACACTAGAAGCAAACCATCAAAAACTTCGGCATAAGTATGTATATCGGTCAGAAGTGTGTATATACTTATATATGAGTATAGAAGGTTAAGCACTAGTGTGGTGTCAGGGTTTGTCACGTGGCAGGAGGAAAAGGAAGTCAGTGGAAGCAGAGAAATGGGAAAGAACAATTTTGTTACACATATATTAGTTTTGTCTAGCACACTAAAATGGTCATGTATTTGTATTCTAATATATATATATTAAGGAAAAATAAGTTAAATGCAGACTTTCATTCCAAAGATATTTGATCAATTAACTGCAAATGTGGAGTTTACAAATTAAGACAAATTGAAAGACTTCTCTGAGAAGAATATGCAGCTATAAAAAGTGAATTATTCAGATAACTCAATTAGTGAAAGCAGAATACATCTCAGCAATATGCTACATGGAACATACCACAAAACATTACACAAATTTGGATTATTTTGTTTATTTATAATTAATGATTAATGTATGACATTATCCATTTTTATGTGTGTATTCTGTATTGTGATCACTCAGGTCAGCAGGCTTGATTAAATGTCTTTCTATTTATTAGTTGTTCTGTAAGTTATGAAATTACTGTGGTCCAGCTTTCTTCATGCAGCTTCTGTGTTGAAAAGTACACTAACCTTTCCTGACATCAAATTTTAGCAGACCATTTAATTAAACCAGATATGAAACAAGAGGAGTCCTGGGATGGTTCTTACACATGGAGCAAACTGAAACTCTGACGAAGGCTGCAGCATTGCTTCCTTCCTATCCAGGTTCCCAGCAGGTCTCCCGAGATAGATACCCAGGAGCATAGGTCAGGTATAAACAAGTAAATAAAACAATGGAAATGACAAACATACATGATTTTCAAGCACATTTATTTATTTCATAATCACATTCTCTTTGAAATAGGCTTTAATTAGAAAGGTATATGTTTCTGGTGATTTTATTTTGTTTTAATCAGATATTGTCCCTCAACATAAATATTCATTTAATTTTTTCCATACCCACTTTTCTCACCTTCCCATTTTCTCTTTTTTTCTTTTTTTTTTCTTTTAATGGTACATTTTAGATATACATAGTGATAAAATGCATCATACAAATGAACAGTAAACAAACAACTACAATTAAAAATCTACCAAAATGATCATAAAAACAAAACAAATGCAAACATAAAATATTTATTACATTGTACTGTAGTTTCTTTAAAACTATTTTCTCTTCTAAAAGTAGCAAATTGTAGCTGTATCCTTTGACTATTAAACTCCAGTCCCTGAAGTTCTAGCCATAAATTGCAGAAAACAAAAATAAAAAATAAAAAGCACCTCAATTGGAAAGGAAGACAGAAATCTTTTTCTATTTGCAGAAGACATGATCTTGTACACAGAAAATTCTAAGGGATCCAGGAAAAACTGCTACAACTAATAAATAAGTTCGGTTGGATCGTAGGATACATGACGAATATACAAAATCAATTGTGTTTCTACGACTTATTCATGAACAATCCAAAAATGAAATTGAGCCAATGTTTGTTTACATTTATAAGAACATTAAAAAAAATTCATGTGTAACTTTAAGAAAAATAGCAAGATATTTTTACTGAAACCTATAAAATGCAGTTGAAATAAAGAAATATAAATAAATGGGTAGACATTCCATATTCACAAATTGGAAGATTTAAGATCATTGGGATGGTAATATTCCACAGTCAATCTACAGAATCAGTGCAAATACTGTTAAAATTGAGTTGTGTCCTTACAAAAACTGATAAGCAGATCCTAAAATTCTCATAGAAATTTAAAGGAAACGGAATAGATGAAACTGTTTAAAAGAAGAAAGTTGGAAGATTTAAACTTTCCCATTTTGAAACTTGGTGCGAGAGTTGAGGAGTTAGCTCAGTGGTGGAGCGCTTGCCTAGTGCTGAGTTTGACCCCCAAAACTCCCCCAAAAGTCACAAAAACCAACAAAAATTAGTGCTAATCTACAGTAATCAAGACAGTGTAGTACTGGAATAAAAATAGACATAGAGATTGATATAATAGCACTAAAAATCTTGAATAATCCCATTAATTTCCAATGAGTTCATTTTTAACAAGAGTGCTAAGACAATTTAAGAAAAACGCTTTCCACCAAATGGAGCAGAGCAATCGGATATCTGCATGCAAAATAGTTAAATGGGATGCTTTTCAAATTATGCACTAGAATTAACTAAAAAATTCATCATAGACCTAAATGAGACGGCTAGATGCATAAACTCTTTAAAAGAAATATAAAAAGTAAATTCCAACCTTGAGTTTGGCAATGATTTTTTTTTTTTTTTGGAATCAATTGCAAAAACTCCGGGAAATCGGAAAAAATAATTCATATTACAACGACTTTAGTGCAGAAATATCATTGAGAATGTAAAGGAGCAACACACAGAATGGAAGAGCATATTTACAAATAAAATACCTGATAAGATAATGTATCCAAATAAAGAACTCTTGCAACAAATTTTTAAAGATAATCTAAATAACCAATAGCTAAATTGCTAGATTTTCTCTAAAGAAGGTACACAAATCGCCAATGAGTATATAAAAAGTGTTCAGCATTAATAAGAAATTGAAAACCAACATCATGAGGATACTTGCTAGAATAACTGTGATTTAAAAAGGCAAAAAACAAACAAACAAACAAAAATAAAAAAAAAGGCAGTAACAAATGTTGCCGAGGATATAGTGAAATCGGAACCCTTGCCCATGTACGTGGCTGACAGGAATGGAAAATGACGGAGCTGATTGACAAAAGGGTGTGCAAGGTCTTCAAAGACTCATAATAATCACAATGTTGAAACAATACGAATGCCCAACAACTGATGAATGGATAAACAAAGGTGGCGCTTCCATTGTCGGAATATTATTTAACCAGGGAAAAGAATGAAATACTGATACATGCTATAGCTTGGACCTTGAAAGCCTATGCTAATTGAAAGAAGCCAGACCCACCAAAACACAAATGGTCTCATTCCATTTACATGAAATGTCCAGAATAGGTGAGAGATAACGTTTGTTTGTGGTTGCCTGGGCTGGGAGAATAGGGTTTAATGGGAGGAAATAGAGAAAGAGAATTATTTCAGATGGAGATATAAGTGTGTGTGTGGTAGAAAAAGTGTTCAGAAACTAGAATGCATCGTGATGATTGTACAACCCTGTGAATATGTGAGCAAACCTTGAATTATACATTTAAATGGACAAATTGTGGAGTATATGAATTATACTGTCAATAAAGCTTTTACAATGGGATTTTATAAGGATATCCCAAGTCACAAGGTGTTGAAGGATTTGAGTCATGCTCTAGCTGTGGTATTTTTGGGAGAACGTCCAGAAAGGAATGACAATTCCACACCATTGGGTGCCAACAGAAACAGCAAGTTATGATCCTCTAATTTCCTGTAACATTCTACATTTCCAGAATTGTGTTTTCTTACAGTTGTGTCAGTTGAGTCTTCTAAAAAACTTGATAGGAATTTTTAGTTAAGTTACTCATTTTGTGAAACAATGTATCAGTCTATAACCCAAACTGCCCTCAGACTTGTGTTCTTCCTGCCTTGCTCCCCTTCCTAAGTGTTGGAATTGCAGGCGTGTGCATTCATACCTGGCTTATTTTTTAATAAAATTTTAATTGATAAATAAATTTTTTATACTTATCGCCACATGATGTTTTTCTGTAATAGAATCACTATACAGAAATTGGACTAATTAACATATGCATTACTTTAAATACTCATTTTCGGTGAGCCAATACTTAAAATCTACTCTCAGCAATTTTTAAGATGACAATACATTGTTATTAACTATGGTCCTTGTGTTGTACGATATTTCTCTTCAGCTGATTTCTCCCATCTAATGGAAAGTTTGTGTATTTTGATCAGCATCTCTCCAGATGCTCCTTCCATCCTAGCCCCTGGTAACCATTGTTATATTCTATGAATTTAGCTTTTTAAAAATTCCACATATAAGTTAGATCATACAGTATTTGTTTCTCTGTGCATTATTTCACGCAACATAATGTCCTCCAAGTTCATCACTAGCATTGTTTAATTGCTATGAATTCCTTCTTTTGTTAAGGCCTAATAGTATAGTATGATGCTGTGTAAAGACACCACAGTTTCTTTGTCTATCCATCCATCCAACTATTGTGAATAATGTGTCAGTGAACACGGAGTGCAGACATCTTTTGAATATATTGATTCATTTAATTGGAAAATCTTAACACAGTGTTCTTCCATCCTTTCTAAGAGACTTGGGTTTTCCCCTGTGTGATGGCCAACTACATCTCCCAAGCTCAAAGCATCCAAGGTGAGTGTGTTTGTGATTTGTTGCTGGTGTAACATCTTCGTCTTGTTGAAAGGAATGTCTTTTGCATGCATGCAATTCATTTTACACTTTATGACTTATGCAAGTAAAACAGAATCACTGCAGTCAGGAGAGTAAAGTATCTAGCGTTCCATTGGGATATGAAGTACAGATTGCACACACACACACATACACACACACACACACACACACACACACACACCCCACCTCAGAGGCCTAGGACAAGAAAAAGGGAGAAAAGAGACTTTAGGTAACTGGGTACAGTATCGGGTCTAAACAAGAAATAGTCTCTGCTGTGAACTTGAGGATGCCCAGCCCATAATGCCACGTCACGAGGCTACACCTGTCTAGCCTGACATATTCTGGCAGCGATGACTGTGACCATCTGACTGACTTGGAATGTGACAGGGCAGAAGGGTTAGCGGTTCCAAACATTTGCTCCTCTCAGGGGCTCCAGTTTTTCACTCTATGAAAATTTGGCGAGGTGCCCATTTCTTGAAATCTTCTTTTTGCTCCCCTTCTTCCTTGCCAGCGTGCAGTACATGGCAACTGGGAACATGCCTGATCACATAAGGAAAATTCTGACGGAGGCCAAGCAGTGCACTAAGCCCTGATTCAACTTTGAGCTTTGCCGCTGACCTAGATACTTAGAACTTACGTACTTAAAAACCGCTCATGGCCGTTCTATGCTGAAACGGGACAGGACCGACTTTCTGCTCTCCTGTTGAAAGAGATGAAGGTGTCGACAAAGAAGAGTGCACCCTTAGTGCTGGGAGTATTCAGACATAGTCAACCTCCATTCCAGCAGGTGCTGCTGGCAAAGTCATGGCTGCAGGTCAGAATTTCAGAGTCCTTGTGTAGGACTTTGTGCACCACAACCATCTTCTGAGTTGTAGCAAAGCCCAAATCTGTCTAATAGCAAGGCACACTGTGAGAGCTCTCTATTTCACTTAGAAAATTCTCAGAATTTTCAGTTTTCACTGGATATGAACAAATCTTTCTGCATTCAAAATTTATTCTGAAATAACCAGGTGGCTGTATATGTGTTACCCCACCTCACGTCATTTGACTGGATGTAAAGAATTAAAAACAAACTGTGGAGATATTATTTCATTCCAATCCTCTCCGCTGAACACTATTCTCAGAAAAAAAGCACAGGTAGCAAAACTTCATCTCCCCCAAATGCACTTCAATACATTTTAAGTGTAAAAACCTAATTTAAAATAATGTCAGCATCTTTGGGCTGTAGAATATGAGGCTCAGCATCTTTAAATTATTTAAGAGGTCCACAGAGGACCAGTTATGCTTATAATGTCAGATTTACTCAAAGAAAGGGAAGAGCAAAGCAAAGTGTTGAATAAGGGTTTCCTACACAGCTTCATTGAGTTATTTCTGCATTCTGTAATTGCAACAATAGTCCTAGCAAACTTTAAAATAAAACCATATATGCCTGCACATAAGGTTATGAGATCTATTTTCTGTGTTATTTTTTTAAACAAATATTTGCTGTTTTCTAGCACCGCTAGTTCTTTTTTTGGATTTCATTTTCTCACAATAAGATCTATCCAAGAAACATACCAAAAATTATGCCCCTGCCACCTCTAAAACTTGTCTTGTTTCCATGAAATAAGAGACAGGCAATTTCTAAATATATATTGTATGTTATTGCCTTTGCTTCCTCTTTTCCGATAATCTGGAATAGAAAGAAAATTCTCTTTTTTTTCATTAAGGCATACTAAATACATAATTTTAGAAGCAGATTAATGGAAAAAGTTTCATCTACAATGAAGAATAAAAACCAATAGAATATGCATTATAATGCCTGGAGGACTCTTTGGTGGTTTGAAGTGATAAGAAAATACACTGAAAAGAATTGAAATTAAATGTTCTGTTCAAGCTGAGCATGGGAACATGATAAGAGACTATTGTAATGTACTAGGTATTAGTTTTCTAAGGTCATCATGATATTTTAGGGTTCATTACCAGGAGTTGGGTAGATGTGGGCATTTGTATCTTTTCATTACTTTGGACATGTCCAGGTTATTGGAATTCATTAGTGGCCATTTGCCCAGCATTTCCACGTTAGGGCCACAGACAAGACAAGCTTCACTGAGGAAGGCCAGCTGGAGCCCAAAGGAAACTGTAGAACAAAATCCTTTCATAGTATGTCTGATAATGATCTAAGTTTATAATTGCTACAGAATTTGAGAAAGAATAGATCGCCCATAGCACAAAAACTCATCTGCTGCTCTTCTGTATGTTTCTGAGTTTTCTAAACGGGTTATGCAAGACACAGTATGTCTTACTATACCGATAGCCTGGCATAGTTCAACTAAGAAGTAATTGCAAAAAACAAAAAAACACAGAAGTAAGTTGCACGTGAGAGGTCCTCCGGCACTTTAAAGGTATAAACAGTGTGGCTTGCTCTCAGGCTATAGCCAATGTGGGTTGTTTGGAAAGGGCAGCTTTTGCACTAAGCAGCTTCCCTCCTCCCCAAGGAGTCCTGCCTGGAGCTGCCCAGTGTCAGGGGACAGCCACAGTGGCTTTCTAAAATAACTTTCCTCCCTGGGAAAATTTCAGTTTCTCAATTCTCTGTTCTCTTTTTTCTAATTATTTCATTGCTAGTTTATCAGGGATTATGGAGCTGCCGAGGTTGTTGAAGCAGAATGTGTCCAGTAAGTCTCACCCCTTTGCTTATTGCCTCCCCTTTTGCTTACCTTCTCACTATCTGTTTATTTCTATCATTTAAAGCATCCAGTTCTTATCCCTCTGCCTTCCTCAAGTGGCATCTGGTCCACTGGTCTCCTGACCCAAGCTCCATTTTTCTCTCTTCATTCATTTGACTGAGTTTTTTGTTGTCATAGTGTTTCCTAATTTTTATTTATAATTTGTGTCCCATTTACTTCAAAATTCTCTTGAAAATTACTTGTATTAGTAGTGAAGTGAAAATTAAATGGTTAAAATAATGTAAATATATAAAAGAAACATATACAGAGAGGAGGAAAGGAATTATGAGACATTTCCATAGTTGGGTTGAAAATTTAATCTGACGCTCTGGAAGTCAAAGTAAACAGAGGAAGATGATAGATTATCTAGGTAGCGATGTCTGATAAGAGGGTGAAGACTGACTCTTAATAGAAATAACTTCCCTGGCAGTGAGGTTGAGGGAAAAAGTAGTCCACCATTTGCACTTTTATATTTGTATAATATCAAATGCTAATAAAGTCACATGTAGCACATTTAGCAGTTTCATATCAGACCCCAAAATACCTCTCCATGGCTCTTACTAGGGTAATACTTATATAACATAAAATGAAAAGTAGTATGAATAATTCTATAGTGACTGAGATAATAGTTCAGTCATATTTCTTTTTGGTGACCTAATTTGATATAGTAATAAATGCATGTAATAAATAGAAGTGATTTATAATTTGGATAGGCAGAGGAGATGAAGCATTCATCATTATTATTTGTAACCACTTTCAAACTGTATGCACTCTCTTGTCTTTGTTATAAAGATACTTTCTGGTACAGGCGCTCCCTGAGAGAAAGTCCACAGTTTTTCTAGCTGGTTTTCTGTAGAGAGATAGACTTATCAGCAGATTATCACATGGGCCCCAAACATGTACAGTGTTGATCACCACAGTCATTAAAGTCTAACCAGAAATTGTAATAATTATTGAGTGCATTCTAATGAGATGAAAATATAGCAATATATTCATAGCATACTTTATAATTTTTGAGTTTTAACACTTATGACATTTTTCACTCCCCAAAATAACTTCGAAAGGACAACTGTATTGACTCATTTAAAATGTATCTTGTTTCCTAAAATAATATGTGATTAAGTCAGAAAAAATTCTTAGTAGGCATGGAGAAAGTTATCTTTGGCAGTGGAAGGAAGGATAAAACACTAAATAACAAGTGAGATAATAATAATTGAGGTATAGTAAAGATTTATTGCGAAGAGATGACTAAAGTGATTAAATGTTAGTTACTAACATTTAGTGTTTTAAGTGACTTAAAGAAATGACTAAACTTAGAAAACAGCATACTTCAGTGTTTCTACTACTATCCAAGAGTAAGTGTTCAGAAGGAATTGGGGTGTGTTGTGTACATGTACCCACTCTACACAGGGAATGTAAACATTACACACAGCAAACACACACGAAATTTTAAAAGGAAGGGGATCAAGGAATGGGTGGAGAGGGGAAGGAGGGAAGAGGAGAAAGGGGATTAAAAAAAGGTGTTCCAATGTGTTGTGTTCAAGTACCATCTTCCCACAAGGAAAGTAAACAATATGTACTACACCTATGTACTAACAAACTAAAATTTAAAACAAGAAATTGAATTCTGATAATAAAATATTTGACATTGCAATCTCATAATATTTACATATACATGCTGAAATTCATACTCATATACACATACAAACTAGATTAAGATCATATTATATATATATTTACTTGCGTTTTCACTTGTATTTTCACATTATGTAGGATGATCTTTCTTTTGCTACTGATTTCCTCTCTAAAACCTTATGTTTAACATCTGTGTAATACGTGAATGTACCATTTATGTTATTATTAATATGAAAACTCTCCCACTTTCTAACTCTTCAGGTCTCTTATAGATGGGGAATCATCTAATCCCTAATCATCTAATTTCTTGGCAGGTGTTTCTTCACTAGGAAGGCTATGCTTGAGGTGAAAATGAGGTTTTCTTTCTTTTTTTATACTTTTGAATGGTGTCAATTTTCTTATTACTCCCCCTCCATATATATAAATATATATATATTTATATATCTCAATGGTATCCTCTCTCTCTATATATGAATGATATATCTCTCTCTCCACATATGTACATATGTATATCAATGATATCCAAATTTACAACCCTAGCCTATATTCTGCAAAAGGTAAACATCCAAATGTGGCATTTCCAACCTAACACATTCAGGGTGTAGCTCCCAATCACCATTTGTAGATTGTCTTTGAGGATTTTTTTCTATCTCAATACATGGTGAGGCTGCCTAGAAAACTCTTCCTAGCAAAATCCTTGGGATATGTCTACTTTTGTCTCTCATGATTTCCATCCCTTCATATCTTTCAGCAAGTTCTGTTGGTTGTAGCACCAAAATATTTCTAAAGTTTGATCCAGCTGCTTCTAATGCGAACTCCTGGTCAGACCTACCATAGCTTCTTGCCTGGATTAATGCCTTAGTCTTCCTAACAGGTCCTGTGTTTCTATGTTTGCCACAGTTTGCAACCGTATAAGATCACATGATTGCTGGAAACAGAATTTTAGGAATCTTGGAAAAACCCTCACATGTAAGTAATCAAAATGCACTCATTATTTTTCATCTGCCTATTAAGAGAGGAAGCACTCTCTCTTATAACTGAAATAAACTTTTCATATGCCTTTGTTCATGTGCTTGGTCAAATAAAACACATTGAAAAATTACAAAAGTTACTTAGTTTTCTCTGCTTTGTAAGGCAGTTTTAGATACATTTTCATTCAACTTAAACTTCCAATGCCCTATAATCAGTGCTTTTTACAGTCTCTTTAGATCTTCATCCCTGTCTTCTTGGAAAGAACTCCACTTACTCTTGATAAATTCCTTATGGCTTCTGCTTCCCCCCAGCTCTCCTGAATTGCTGCTGTCTCCTGAAACCAAGATCAATATCCTCGTTTGCACCAGTCTGTAAGGCCATATCACTCAACGCAGTTCTTATACCTGTTGTCTTTCATGATGAGATCACTCATCCCTCATCAGTTCCTTAGTTTCAACTGCATTAATTTCTGCTCTGCTCTTTATAATTTCCTCCCTTGTGTGAGCTTTGGGCTTGACTTGCTCTTCTCTTTCTAGAATCTTCTAGAAGCTTGAGATTCAACATTAGATTGTTCATTTGGGCTCTCTCTGTTTTTCTGGTATGAGAGTTCACCACTATAAATTTCCCTCATAGTACTGCTTTCATTGTGTCCCATAGGTTTTGGTATACTGTATTGAAATTATCGTTTAATTGTCAAAAATAATTTCTTCTTTAATTTCACGTAGGACCCATCAGTTGTTCAGGTTGTCACTTAATTCCCATGTGTTATGCAGTTTTTATTCTTTCCTTTGCCATTGATTTCCAATTTCATTGCACTATGGTCTGATAATATATATGAGATCATTGCAATTCCTTTGCATTTACTTAAGCATGTTCTGAAAAGATGTGTATTCTGATGTTGTGGAGTGGAACACTCTGTATCCCTTTACTAAGTCCATTTGTTCAAAAGTTGGGTTCAGTTCTGATATTTCTCTGTTGATCTTTTGTCTAATTAGTCTATCTATTTGTGACAGTGGGGTGTTGAGGTCCCCCATTTTTATTAGTGCTTATTGGATTTTTCATGTCCGTTAATATTTGTTTTGTATAGATGGGTGTGCTGATATTTGGTGCATATATATTTATGACTGTTACCTCTTCCTCTTGAGTTGTTCCCTTTACAAGGATGTAGTGACCTTCTTTGTCTTTTAATCAGTCTTGTCTTGAAATCTACTTTGTCTGCAAATAGAATAGCTACCCCTGTGTTTTTCTGGGTTCCTGTCACATGAAGTATTGTTTTCCATCCTTTGATTTAAAGTCTGTGAATTTTTTTTTTAATTAAATGTGTTCCTTGTGTGCAGCATATTGTTGGATCTTGTTTCTTGATCCATTCTGTCAGTCTGTTTCTTTTGATTTATGAAACAGACCTCATCAATTCCTGAAGCACTTTTATTTTGCCTTCTGGAACTGATATTTCCTGGCATCAAAATCTTTTGTAAACTCACACTCTTGTTTGAGTATTGCTTGGCTTGTTAATGTAAATTCTCTAAGTGGAACCTGACTGTCTTTGAGGACATTGTTCTCTTCCAGTGACATCCACCGGAGGCTGCTGGAGGCTATTTTCTCCTTTTTCTTTTTCCTCAGCCAGTGTCAGCAAAGGAGCCTGGATCCTTGTTCCAGTACTGGTCCATTGTCTCCTCGTTTATTCTTTGTATTGTTTTCTTAGTTTCAAATGCATTAATTTCATCTCTGAGCTTTATAATTTCCTCTCTTGTACAAGCTTTGGGTTTGGTTTATTCTTCTTTTTTGAGACATTTGAGGTTTAACATTAGGTTGTTAATTTGAGCTCATTCTGTTTTCCGGATGTGTAAGTTCAATGCAATGAATTTCCCTCAAAGCACTGCTTTCACTGCATCCCACAAGTATGTTGTATCAGCATTATCATTTAACTGTATAAATTGCTTGATTTCTTCTTTAATTTCTTCTGTGACCCAGCTGGTGTTCAGGAGGGTGTTATTTAGTTTCCATGTATTTATGTAGTGTTTTTTGGTTTCTGTTGCCATTGATTTCCAGTTTCATTGCACTATGGGCTGACAGTATGCATGGGATAATGTCAATTCCTTTTTATTTACTTAAGCATGCTTTATGAGCTAGTGTGTGGTCTATTTTGGAGAACATCCCACAGGCAGCTGAGAGGAATGTATATTTCTGAATTTTTTGTAAATAGAAAAAGTATAATAAGTTTTAAATAGTTGGTATAGTTATGATATCAGAAGCCACAGATATATTAATGCATTAATAGTGGCCTCAATTTTTTCCTTATTAGCTTCAGATAATTACCACTTAAATGGTGAAGTCGACTGAGAGAAAATATGCTGTTCAGGAGACCTTGGGTACTGCAGATGAACTCGTAGTTGTTGACTTTTCAGCCTCACAATCAGGCCTTGAAAATGATTGTCTGCATGTAATAACAAACAGACGTCAGCTCTTTTATTGACATTAAATATGATGAAGAGTCTTCAGATTGTAATTCATGAAGCACATTGGGCAATTTATGTCTAATGCTAATCTTAGACAACCATTCTCTCTCTTTTCTGTAATATTCTATTTCTAACTTACTTTTTTTCCCCCTAGTATGCTTAGGTTAGTTTAAAAGAAAACAAACAAAACAAAACAAAACAAAACAAAAACAAAATAAAAACAAAAAACCCAGAAATATCTTCGGGTCTCAGTTCCTTCCTCATTTCTGCATCCTCTTTACTAAAATTTATTTCACTCTTTTCCAATTATCTTCCAATTTTGATACATTAATTGTTTAAGTGTGAGGCTCCTAGCAAAAACCAGGAGAATGAGTGCTTGTACATTTCATCAAGTGTTTAATATATTAATGGAATTTCACATTAAATGAGGGGACAAATTAATCATGTTAGGATACAGTATTAAATAACAATTCATATTCATTCTGCACATAACACAATGCTAAAGTGTGTTACTCTGTCAGAAGGCAAATAAGAAAATTAGAAAAAATACCTTGCATTACGAGAAAGGCCACACCACTGCAACAATTGGTACAGAATATTATGGTAGCAAGTAAAATACTTTGCAGGGCAGTTTTACATTGAGTTTTCTTATAGAGCTTGATGACCTTTATTTCCCTTATTTCAAGAATTTGTTTCCTAAAATCTGCTTCGGAGGAAGAGCAAGATGATGATCAGAGCTGAAAGTAAGGCCAAGTTTGGGACTTGGAAGGCCTATTTTAAAGAATATCATCGGGCCACCCTATTAGTCAGTGCTTTTTAAAGTCGGCAAGCACTTAGCTTCAAAGTACTTCAGAAAACTTTTTTTCCTTTGTATAACATTATTCTTTTCAAAAAAGAGCAGACTATGTTTCTTGCAAATTCTAACAGAGAGCACCAGAAAAATTTTTGGTTTTATGTTGTTACTTTTATTCACATTCTTATTTCTGGAGCTTTTAATATATCCTCATCTGTTACTTAGAATGTGCCTGAACAGCAGTCAGTAGACAAAGAAGAAAATTACCTAAAGTAGTTTGAGGTTCTATATACACAACGGCTCCAAACCTATGGCAAATCAGATGTTCCAAATTGACCAGCTTCCTCATGAGAGACAATACAAAAAACTAAGTAAGCCTCCATGAAATAAACTGATGTGAAACATTCAATTTACACCTTAGCTTCCTTCTTAGCTTTTTCTAGGTTTACATATGCTTTGATAACTTTTGGGCAACATGTTAATTGATCATTATGCTTTCAAAAATATTTATTCAACATCTACTATGTAATAGACTCTGCTCTACCAGTGAACTAGTACCTGACTTCATGGAGCTTAAAGTTACATATTACTCAAGAAATAGCAGAAATAGTTTTTACCTGCTTTCCAGGAGCTAAAGTCATCCACAGATTATTTCACCCCTCATACCCAATTAATCCAAGTTAATGACTCCATGAGACAATAATGACTCTGATTTAGAAGGAGATGGTCCCTGGACACAAATGTTTTTCATTATCAAGCCACAACTGTGCAGAAAATGCTTTTTTTAAATGAAGACAAATTGATCTCAATTGCAATTCAGACTGCTTCATTAGTAATTAAGAAGGGATATTAATTAGGATATATAGTTAATACTGTAACTTGATATTTTCCCATAAATGTATACTTGGTTCTAAGTGCCATGTGAAAGCATATATTGTATTTTTCTTTTTTCCCCAATTAAAGGAATATTGTAAAAGAAAACAATAAAAACTGATTTTTTTCTTTGTAATTTTGCACCTGATTATCGGAAGAGTAATGGTTCTCAAAGCTATCCATGTCTTAAGCTGAGAAACTTATAAACATGTTTCCTTACATGGCCAAAGGGAATTTGCAGGTGTAGATATGATTACAGATCTTGAAATGCAGAGATTATCTTGGGTTTCTTGATTGGGCTCAAACTGATCACATGAGTCCTTAAAACTGAAGATGCTTTTTCCAACAACAGTCAGAGAGAACTCAAAGCTGGAAGGAAAGAAGAGAGATGTAATGCTGTTGGCAACAAAGACAGAGGAAGGGATCGTGAACTAAGGAATGCAAGCAGCCTCTGGAAATTAGAAATGACAAGACAACAGATGAACTTCTACAGCCTGCAGAAATACATGCAGCTGTGCCAACACTTGATGATGGCCTGGTGGAATTATTCATTCACTTGGTTCCTTGTCTTATTACTTTGGGATACAGTTCCCTAGGTCTTAAATTAGCTTGATTGGTCATCCGTACTCAGTGTATTAGGCATGGTTTGCCAAGGAGGGTTCAGATTTAACAAGAGATTTCCCACTCCCTATGAGCACTGATAGTGCAATAGTTAGTTTTATGTGTGAATATGACTGGATCACAGGATGCCTGGATATGTGGCCAGATGTTATTCTTGCTGTGTCCGTGAGTGTGGTTTTTTTTGGATGAGATTAGCATTTGAATCTATAGACAGAAAACCAGATTGCCTCCTAACCGTAAGTGTTCTCTAGAGGAAGAGAATCAATAGAACATACATATGTGTATGTATGTGTGAATATGTATATGAAATTATGCACAAGGATTATGAAATTATGCAATGGATTTATTAGATGAGGCTATACCATCAGAGGTGGAGAGGGACCCATCTGCATGGTGGAGAGCTACAGGATCTAGAGCTGCTCAGTCCAAAAACCTGGAAGCCATAGAACAAGAGGGATCAAGGATTAGGTGCCAGTCTGAGACTAAAGGCCTGGGATCTTCCTGGAGAGTTGCTGATAAGAGTTTGTGTTGAAAGGCTGAAAAAGCTTGAGTCTGAGGTCCACAGGCAATAGCAGCAGCAAAAGATGTACCCACTCAAGCAGAATGAAGCTTGTCAAAACATCCACCAACTTTATTCTTCATTCTCTAATTCTCTGAAAGTCTATTGGTTGATGCTAGCCACAGGGCTCAGCCGCCCTCCCCTGCCCAGTTTGCTGGCCTACATGCCAATCATCTCTGCAAAATACCTCACAGACACAGCCGGAAATGCCCATTACTAATTTCCTAGGCATTTCCTAATCCAGTCAGGTTGACACACCATGATTGATGGTCACCTCGCTAATGTGAATGGCCTTCTTCCAATCAGTTGGAGGCCTGAAAAGAATGAAAAGGGTTAACCTACTCAGCATAATCAGAAACTCCTCTTTCCATGTTGTTGCATGCTGGAACATCGATCTATTTATTTCAGCCTTGGGATCTAAAGTGAAACAGCTTTTTTTTGTTTTTTAATCTTCTGAATTTCAAAACATCAGCTCTCTGGAGTCAACAGCTTGGCAGCTGCAGATCACAGGACTAGTCAGCGTCTAATCTGGAAGACTGACTTCAACAAATCCGTGTGCATACACACACATACACACACATACATATATATGTATCCTTTGACATTTCAGTCGTCAGTGGTCTGCATATAACCACAGTCCTGTATCAGAATGGAGCTAAACAATTTCTCTTGCCTACTGAATGCATAACTGAAGAAGCTGTAAAAGAAAAGGAAACTACAGAAACAGGAAAAAAAATGACCACAAGACATTTCACGGTGGAGGAATTGGCAGAAGCTTTTGCAGACCTCAAAACGATTCTCAGAAAACTTTCTCCAAACATACACCCCCAAACTGAAACGTTTTCATCAATAGAGAGGGATGTTCATGTGTTTTCAAGCAAATCTGTGATGGTAAAAAGAAATAAAAACCAAGAAAAGTACCACCGGATTATTTCTGAAAGAATGGCGCTTCCTGAAGAAGAACCTGGGGGAAGCCGAGAGGAAGGCGCTGTCCTCATGGGAGACCAGGGCTCTGAGCATCAGTGTCCCTGACAACTTTGTAGCGGGACACGACATGAAGGTGGAAGACAATGGTACTGATGATCCAGACCCTACATACGCCAAAGCGATTGTTTATTTGTGTCTTAGGTTTTAACCGAAAAAGTTTAAAAGGTATAGAATTTTAAAAATTTATAGTATATAAAGATTGCAGAATATGTCTGTAAAGAAAGTATTTTTGCTGTACAATGTGTTTAAGCTGTTATTTAAAAAGAAGTAAAATATTAATAATTAAAGATTTACAAAGTAAAATTATAGTAAGCTAAGGTTAATTGATTATTGAAGAAAGAAAATTAATAAATTTGATGTAGTTTAAATGTACTGTGATTATAAAATCTATGTTTAGGTAATATTTAGATCCATGAAGTCTATTATTCAGTGCAGTAACATGCTACACAAATCTGTAGCTGAGGAGCAGTAGCCTCTCAGACTGTTGTGCAGCCTAGTGTATAGTGGGCCATTTAGGTTTGTGTAAGTACATTCTAAGATGCTTATGAAATGACGA
The DNA here is from genome assembly GCA_004026905.1 of Hystrix cristata. NCBI lineage: Eukaryota > Metazoa > Chordata > Mammalia > Rodentia > Hystricidae > Hystrix > Hystrix cristata. The sequence continues at coordinate 47,030 of PVJO010004115.1, forward strand.
GATTACCTAATTGTGCACATCTTGGACCATATTCACCATTAAGTGACACATAACTATACACATAAATACATTCATGGTACTGCAGGGGTGCGCTTGTGTACGCTTACAGACGCATACTCCTACTGGTGCTGTTTCTCTGAAAAACCTAATGCAGTGGTTCGGATGTGTTCTCCAGTCCCATTCACTGATAGTTAACTTTCTCTCTTGGTTATAAAACCTGGTCTGTATGAACCCAGGCAATATCTCTAGCTGGGGCAATTCTTATGCCAGTGAGAATTATGACGAATTTCTAGTATATACATGCCTTCTTCAATAAAAATAACTTCAGAGTTCATTCGCAGTGGCAGAGTCAACGACTGGTTACAAAGCAGAACTTTAAGTGTGAGGGAAGATGGTCAGGTAGGGTGTGACAGCGATGGCAAAAGTCTCCGAATCATTGGTGCCTGGTTGATTGAAGAGACTAATCCTCTAACCTCCCTATTGGGCATGGTGAATGGGACAGATCCAGAGAAGTTCAAAGCTCAATGGAGCAGAACAAATCACTGAACACTCATGTCTTACAGACAGTGGGCTCTGGAGCTGGCCACCAGTGGAATGTAACCACTGTAGACTAGTTGCAGTGTCCCAGCACTGCAACTAGTCTACCAGTTGAGGATGCACTCCAGCACCACAGATTGGTGGGACACAACTGCAGCTTAAAAAGAAAGAAAGAAAAAAAAACAAACAAACAAAACAACCAAAAAGCATCCTAGAGTCTGTGATCAGCAGGACACACCTACAGCTTGCAGACAAAAGTACTCCAGTGCCAACAACCAGTGGGAATTTGGGGGGAGGAAAGGCTTGTGCAACATAGAAAAAGAAAAAAAAAGAAGAAAAGTGTTGCACATTCTCTTCATGTACAACATGAGTACTGTGTGTGGAACATTCAGTGTGTGCCTCAAGATTTCCAGTGCAGCCACAGGGGGCCTCCAACACCTCTTAGCTGGGGACTGAAGAAGGCAGGAAATCTAGATGATGACAAGAACACAGAGGAGAGGGAGGAGTTGGGATGTGGGAGGAGAGCAGAGTTTAGTGCAAAGGTCCGAGGGTGACTCAGTAGAGCTGGAACTGGACAAGTGTTCTCCTGTCATCCCTCCAGACACAGGAAGAGCCTGAGTGGCTGAGAGCTCCACCCTGCTACCTTGCACTGGCCAAGCAGATCCTCATCTAGCCTGAGGTGGCACCAGGTTCTGCTAGTGGAAATGAGACAGGTAGATGTCTGTGTGCAGAGATGATGAATGGTGCTTAGGCCAGTAGCCTTTTTGTACATATTTTAGGCAAGAAAAGCTAGTGGAGGGAAGACAGAAAGATGCCCATGATATTTACTCCCCTGCCACACAATCGATTAAGGCAAGTAGCTCCACAGAGGCCTAGAGGGGTCATACCCTGAGCACAGTTTGCAAACAGTACACACAGATTTGGAGAGGGAAACATCTCTCATGACTTTAGGCGGGCAATTATCTGGCGTACAAGGGAGGCCTGCTTGGCTTCTCACAGCCAGATCATGACTCCAGTGTAGAGGGAGCTCTGCAAATGCTCTGGGCTAATGCTATAACCACTGTGAAAAGGCTTTTAATTTTATTTCTAGTTTTACTTCTGATGCTGTAGTCATTTCTCTGCTTCTTTGTTTGATTTGAGCCAGCTTGTTTTTCTTATTTTCTTCTTTTTCCTCTTCTCTTTTTCTCCTTCTTCTTCTTTTCCTGTTCTTCTTCTCCCCTTTCCTCTTCCTCCCTCTTCTTCTTCTCCTCCTTTCTTTCTTCCTTCGTTCACTTCTTTCTTTCCTTCCTCTTTCTTCTTTCTTTCTTTCTTTCTTTCTTTCTTTCTTTCTTTCTTTCTTTCCTCCTTCCTTCCTTCCTTCCTTCCTTCCTTCCTTCCTTCCTTCTTTTGTTCTTCACTTTTGATCCTTAATAGTATTATTTGATTATTATGCTTTATTCTTTGAGATTTTCTCCTTTGAACTACTGCTCCCCTTTTTAGCACTTTTTAAATCTATTTTTCACCCTCTTTCCTCCTTATTTTTTTCTCCTCTCTTCTTCACTTTCTCACCTCCTTGCCTCCCCAACCTTCTGTCCATCTACCTAATGACAAAAATATAACAGGGACTGTATAAGTGAATTAAAAAAGAAGAATTTTCCTTAAAGTACAGAGTACCACTTGAGAGCATGTCAGGGTAGTCATTAACAAAACTGAGCTTAGAGGATCCAAAAAAAAATACCTATAATTATATTAATGGGCTCTGACACAGCCTCCCTCTGTCTCTCAACACACTTCTACTCCTTTGCATATTTCCCCTCCCTACACGAATATCACAAATATTCTCTCACACCCACTCAACAGTAGCCCTGCACCCCAGCTATAAAAATAATTCCAACATAATCTGACTTCCTGTCCAATTTTTACCTGCTGACATTTCTCTTCCTCCTTCTTTTTCCACTCCCCTCCTACCCACCCTCCACATCCCAGACAAACAACAGATAGTATAATATAATCTATAAAGAATATTGAAAAAAGAGTGAAATGATAAAAACAAGTTTTAATGTTTATTATTTTACACTTGGATTTGATGATCCTGTTATAACCAGTAAAAATTCTCTTCTTATGAATCAGAGACAGGGTCAACTAAGTTGAATAAGTAGAGTTGGTAAATAATACCTTTTGACAAAGCCAAGAACATGTAACTGTAAAATAAAACCTAACTAAAAAGATCCTCAAATGAACACCAAACTCTCTTCATTCTCTTTGACCTTAACTCTTAGCACACACACACAAATAAGAACATCATAAAACAAGGCAACAAAATGTCTCCAAAGACTGCTAAAGCAGATCCAAAGGAGACCACTGAAGAGGAAAGCAAACCCAAGACAGTCAAGCTTTATGAAATGAGTAACAAGGAAGTAAAAAAACTTGACAACTTCAAAAAGGAAATAGCTTAATATATAGTGGAACTGTCAAACAAACTGGCCAGTGGGGTAATGGGAGAAACTATTAAAAAAAAATTGGAAGAGCTTACCAAAGTGGTTCAAAACATGAATGACAAAATTACCAATAAAACAGACTACAAAAAAAAGTACAAACAGAGATCCCAGAGATAAAGAATTCTCTTGAATTCATAAACAGCAGAAACAACCAATGTAAAGATAGTGTTTCAGTAGTTGAGGAAAGAATAGAAATATGTGATGATTTACTCAAAGAAACTTTAACATGATCAAAAAATGAGAAAAAATCATCTAGCAGCTATGAGATGATATTAAGAAGACTGAGTGCAAACAGTATACGTGGAATAAAAAAATCTGTTTACAGAAATCGTAGCAGAAAACTTTCTAAGTGTGGGGAAAATCTCATACATGTAAGTGTGGCTTATGAAAGGACAAACAACTGTGAAGAAAAAAGAAAAAAACTCAGGACACATCATCATCAAAATCTCACAAGTTCACCACAAAGACACACTCTTAAATGCTGTCAGAGAAAAGCAAATAAATCACATTAAGTGTAAACACATTAGGATTACAGCAAATTTTTCAACACAAATGTTAATGGCCAAGAGAGCTGGGAGTAAAGCTTTTTGAGTCCTAAAAGAAAAAGTCCAACTCAGACTAATATATCCTGCAAAACTATCTTTCAAAATTGATGGAAAAGGGGCTGGGGATTTAACTCAGTGGTTAGAGTGCTTGCCTTCCAAGCACAAGGCCCTGAGTTTGATTCCCAGCACCAAAAAAATTTTAAAAAAGATGGAAAAATAAGGATATTCCACTATAAAGTATATACTAACAGATACAGGAATACCAAAACAGCACTCCAAAAACAGTATCAGTATCTTAGACAGAGAAAAAGAAGCCAAAGATGCCAAAAGGGCAGGTGGAATTAATACATTGAGCAGGCAAGCAGTTAAATGAAAAAGGAAATATAAAAGTGTCAACAAAAGATGATAATCACAAGGACAGCAGTAAGTTAATATCTTTTAGTAATAATTCTCAGTGTAAATGGCCTCAAATCTTTAATTAAAAGACACAGACTGTCAAACCGGATCAAAGAAAACAAAACTCAACATTCTGTTTCATTAAGAGAGTCACATAATCTAAAAATAAATTCATAGTCTAAAAACCAAAGGATGGAAAACAACACTCCATGCCTGAGGACACCAAAAGCAAACAGGGATAGCAATTTCAATCTCAGACAAAGTAAACTTAGAACTAAAACTGATCAGAAGGAACAAAGTAGGTCACTACATATTAGTTAAGGGAAGAATTCAACAGGAAGAGAGAACAATTATAAGCACATATACCCTGAATATTGAGGCATTTATCCTCATAAAAAAACACTGCTGGACATAACACCAACATTATCATAGTGTGTGACTATGAAGAACCAATATTGTGAAAATGGCCATACTCTCAAAATTGTTATATAGATCTAATGCAATCTCAATTAAAATACCAATAGAATATTTCACAGAATTAGAGAAAATAATCCTAAAATTAACATTTGTAGCCAAAAGAAACCTAGAATAACAAAAGCAATTCTGGGCAACAAAAGCAAAGAAGGGGTCATCATAATCCCCAACCTGAAATTATATTACAAAGCTACTGCAATAAAAGCAGCATGGTACCAGCAAATAAACAGACCTGAGGACCAGTGGAACAGATTAGAAGATGCAGAATCAAGTCCAAACACTCTCAGTCACTGTATGTTTGACAAAGGGTCCAAACACCCTCACTGGAGGAAAGACAGCCTCGTTAACAAATGGTGCTGGAAAAACTGGCTCTCTACATGCCAAAGATTAAAACTAAACCTATATCTTTCTCCATGTACTAAACTAAAATCAAAGTGGATCAAGATCTAAACATTAAAACAGAAACACTAAATCTGGAAGATAGAATAGGTCGAACTCTTGAAGACATAGGTGTAGGCAAAGGCTTTATGAACAAAACCCCAATTGCCCAGGAAATATCACAAAGAATCAACAACTGGGATCTAATCTTATTGAATTCCTTTGCCACAGGAAAAAGAAACTACCAACAGAGCAAAGAGACAACCCACAGAGTGGGAAAAAAGTTTTGGCAGCTATTCCTCTGACAAAGGATTAACACCTCAAATATATAAAGAACTCAAAAAAATCAGACTCCCCACATTTAAAGACCCAATCCAAAAATAGGCAACTGAAATGAATATACACTTGTCAGATGAAGAAGTAGAAATAGCAAATAAACATACAAAAAAATGTTCAACATTATTGGTCATCTAAGAGATACAAATTTAAACAACGCTGAGATTCCATCTTACTCCAGAAAGCATGGCTATTCAACAAATCAGCCAATACCAGATGCTGGAGGGGGCTGTGGGGAAAAAGGAACCTTTCTCCACTGTTGGTGAGAGTGTAGACTGGTACAATCACTATGGAAATCAGTGTGGAGATTCCTCAAAAAACTAGGACTAGAGGTTCCATTTGACCCAGCTATTCCCCTTCTTGGTATCTTCTTCAAAGAATTAAAAGCATCATAGCACAGTGATATATGCACACCCTTGTTTATAGTGGCACCGTTCATAACAGCTAAATCTTGGAAACACCCCAAATGCCCATCAACTGATGAATGGATAAAGAAAATGTGTGTGTGTGTTTTTTTAAATACAATAGAGTACTACTCTGCCATAAAGAATGATAAGCTTGAAACGTTTCTAGGTAAAGGGATGCATCTTGCGATCATACTCTTAAGTGAAATAAATCAGACACATATGCTTAAATACTGCATTGTTGCTCTGGTGTGAGAAACTGAAAGTGTAAATAAAGACTAAGATGTATTATCTTATGAAAGGGAAGACATTGTTCAAATGGGAAGGGGAACAAGAGAGGAGGAGGGGGAAATGAATGGAAGGACAAGAAAAATAAGGAATAGAAGGAAAAAAGGAAAACAAAGCTTTTGTAGATAAGGAGGGAGGAAGGGTGAAGGAAGGGAAGCGGAACGGAAAAAAAAAGAAGAAACAAGATATTGTATTACGGGTACAAATCCCCTATGATGAATGTTATCAACATGTGTATCTAAAATGTACTATTAAAATAAACTAACATAAACATAAGAACTATAGTCCAATCTCTTTAACGAACACAGACACAAAAATCCTTAATGATGCTGGCCAACAAAATACAACAAAGTATCAATATCAAAGTATCAATATCATGTATCACAACCAATGAAGTTTCATGCTAGCAATGAAAAGATGGTTCAAAATATGCAAATCAGTAAATGTAATACACCACAGAAACAGAAGCAAGGACAAAAACCATATAATCACATCAATAAATGCGGAAGAAGCTTTTGACGTAATCCAACACATATCCATGATAAAAACCATGAAGAATACATACAGAAGGACCTGATCTCAATCTGATAAAAACCATTTAGGACAAGTCAACAGTTGACACCATATTAAATGTAGAAAAATGAAAGCTTCCTTTCTCAAATCAGGACAAGACAAGCATGTCCACTGTTGCTGCTCCAGTTCAATATATTACTCAAAACATTAGCCAAAATAGTCAGGCAAGAGAAAGAAATAAAAGACATATGAATAGGAAACTAAGAAGTCAATTACCACTACTTGCAGATGACATGATCTTTTTCTTAGGAAACCCAAAAAATTTCACCAAAAGACTCTCAGAATTAAATATAGCAAAATAGCAGGGTACAAAATCTCCCACAAAAATCAATAGTGTTCTTGTACACTGAAAGTAAACTCACTGAGAAAGAAATTAGGAAAATAATAGCATCAAGAAAAATAGAATACTGAGAATTTAACCAAAGCAAAGAAATGAAAGATCTCTACATCAAAAACTATGGTACTTTGAAGCAGATCAAAAAGGACATCAGAGAATGGAAAGATATCCTCTGTTTCTGGATAAGCAGGACCAATATAATCAAAATGACCATAATTCCAAAACTGTTATGCAGATTTAACACAATCCCAATCAAAATATCAATAGCATTCCTCACAGAACTAGAGAGAACAATTTTAAAATTCGTGTGAAACTAGAAGAGACACAGACTAGCAAAAGCAATCCTGGGCAAGAAGAACAAAGTAAGAGACATTACAATTCTGGAATTCAAATTATATTACAAAGCTACAGAGATTTTTAAGAAAGCGTGGTACTGGCTCAAAGACAAACATATGAATCAATTGAACAGAACCGAACCTGCAGAACCAACCTCAGACATGTTCAACAACATCATCTTGACAAAGGGGTCAAAAATACATGCTGGAGGAAATATAGCCTCATTAGTAAATAGTGCTTAGAAGACTGGCCGCCCACACGAAGAAGATTGAAGCTAGATGCATATCTTTCACCATGTACTAAAGTAAAATCAAGTGATTCAAACATCTGAATATTAAAACAGAAACACTTAACCTGCTAGAAGACAAAATGAACAGAACCCCAGTTGCATGAGAAATAAAGTCAAGAATCAACAAATGGGATTATACTGAATTAAAAAGATTCTATACAGCAAATGAAACTACCAACAGAATGAAGAGACAGCCTACAGAATGGGAAAATTTTTTGGCAGCTTTGCATAGGACAGAAGACTAATCTCCAGATTATATATAAAGAACTGAAAAAAATTAGACACCAGCAAATGATAGACTGAATTAAAAAAAAGCAACTGAAATGAATAGACATTTCACAAAATAAGAACTACAAATAGCCAATAAATACTTGTAAAAAATTCAACATCTTTGGCCACTAGAGAATGCAAATTAATTCTGGAGCAATATCTTACTCTAGAAAGTATCACTATCATCAAGAAATGAAATAATAACAAATGCTGAAGAGGCTGTGGGAGAGAAAGGAGGTCTCCTACATTGTTGGTGGGAATGCAAACAAGTACAACCGTTATGAAAATCAATACTACAATTTCTCAGGAAAGTAAACCTAGAGTTCCATTCAACCCAGCTATTCCCTTTCTACATACCATCCCTAAAGATTTAAAGACATCACATTGTAGCGATACATGCATATCCATGTTTATAGCAGCAGAATACATAATAGCTAAAGCCTGGAAGTGGCCTATATGTTCATCAGCAGATGATTAGATAAAGAAAATATGGTATTTCAACACAGTGGAGCACTATTCTGCTATAAAGAGAGATTATTTGAATAGGAAATTGATTGCACCTTGAAGCCACAATGTTAAGTGAAATAAATCAGACACACAAGCTTAAATAGCATATAGTTTCTGTTCTAGAGAAACCCAAAGAATAAATAATAGCAAAATCAAAGAGAGATAAAAGGAAATGGAGAAATAAATCTTTTCTATATGGGAAGGGATCCAAGAGATGGAAGGTTAGGGGGAGGGTATATGGGAAAAGAATGTAAAAGAACTAAGATGTGTCATGCCATGTACCAATTACCCACAACGAATGCAATCATTAGGTATCACAAACACAAACTAAAAAAGGAAATGGAGGAAGAGGACTTACACACGGAGAGAGGAAATACTGAAGAGAGATGAAAGGGAATTAAAAATATAAAGATACGTTATGTACATGTACCTACTCTCTAAGATGGAGGAAAAATACATACTGGACACGTCCCAGTTTTTTAAAAAGCGAAAAAAAAGAATGAGGTATAGTCAGGCATGCCCATTTTGGCTATCCTTCTTCCCATCTTTACATCATATCCAAAAGAACACTCAAAATGAAAATGAAAAAGTTGTCTTAATAATATTACCTGAACTAATTTTTTACAATTGACAAACTTATAATCTCAAGGCAAAATAATTACCATAATAAATGAACATCGTGAATTGACAAATATAGTTTAATTGGTAATTCTGCTTTCACCTATCTTCTATCCTCAATATTTTTATGCAACTATTGCAGTAGATAAATAAATATTACTAGTCATTTGAGAAATGAAGAGAATGAAGATCAGCAATTTAAAAGCTGGTCCAAGTGCATATCACCACCAGTGGGCATGGCCGGGTTTAGAAACTAGAGCTTCCTGATTTTTATTTTCATGCTATTTTGGTTGTATTATTCTGGTGCTCCATATGATTGAATCACAGACATTCCAAAGAATAGTAAAATGGAACAGTACTTTACAATCCAAGAAAGGAGAGTGGAGCCATTATGCTCCATTTTCCCCCTAAGAAATGGTCCTTTTCTCTTAGTGCTTCTATTTCACAAACACAATCCTATCTCATAGGCATAAGCATATATATTCCCTTCTGCAGTAGTTTTCATTACATGCCTGCAAAGTTGAAGAACTAAGTAAACTTTCATGAACAAAAATTCCTCTTAGAAGATGACACCTGTCGATTCTCTTGCACTCATGAAACAAGAAAATCTTGCACTCATGAAACAAGAAAAGAAACCCTTCTCGTGCTATTTCAGCAATGTAGAAGGCAGAGCTGAGCCATTCATTGCATGGAGCCTGCCTGCAAAGCTGCCCAACACTGGGGTTCATGGACAGACGGACTCCATTTGTGTCCGAGAATGAAGCAGCTGACGGCGATAGGCTGCGGTAAGCATGGACACAAGCCTTTAGCCGCAGACCAGCTCTGTGTTCACAGCTGGTGCCCTCTAATTTTAGAGCTCTGGAGCTTCGTCCCTGGGCCTCTAGACAAATTCCTCATGTCGGGTTGCAGTGTGACTGTGGGAAAGAGAAGTATGCCATGCAGTGTTTTGCTTTCTAAAATAGAATTGGGGGCTATTTCCACGATTTTGAACTAAGATGGCTTCATAATTAGATAGCATTCTGGACAACTCAGATTTTTTTCTCACCTTATTCTCTCTCCATTTTGAATTTGCTTAGTGTATAAAAAATAAGGAATTTATAGCAGAAACTTCACGGATTCGTTCCATAATCAAAAGGAATTTTTCTTTGCTGTTAAACCATACCACACAATCAAGTGAGTCTATTTTACTCTCATTTCTTTGGTATTCTAACTGGTTCCCACCAAACTTAAGGGATCTATGTTATATATTGTTGTTGTCATATACATCTTGAAATTGCAAACAGCACTGTTAATATTTCAAATAGCTAGTTTAGTAGTACAGAAATTTATGCTGACATTAAAAGCCATCCTGAATTGCTGCTAGGGATATTTTAAGAATCTCTCTATTACTAATGTGACAAATGATGACTTTAATGGCATCATAAACCAGAAATATGAAAGCATTATTAAAAATTGCTTCATAAAGGAGTTATCAAGTAACTATCAGTTAAGCTGTTTAGACGTGATGAAAGTTCAGGCTAAACACACCGGGCCACTTCAGATACACTGAACTAGCAATATTATAAAATGTGGAGGTAATGAATGTGATAGCTTCAAAAATTGTCTTTGCTAATCCTACTCTGAATAAATTGTATTGGTTAGGGAAATGTACCCTATGAGACCAATTCACATTTAAAAGCCATTTTATTATTATGAAGCATTTGTTCAATCCATTGCCCAGTCTTATAGTTCGAATGCTGAAACTACATCACTTACTTTATTTTAAATATTGAAATAGTGCACTTATATTTTAAAGATATGAGGCTCTGCACCAAAGGGTATCGTTCCATTAATTATTCAAATTCTGTGAGATGGTTAAACATTTATGTTCCATGCACATTTTATCTTCTACTTTTTTCTTTCCTTATAATTAATGGGTCCATAACACACATGTGGTGTTGCTTTAGATTCTGGTAGAATATATTTTACTGCCATAGTCCCTATCTTTACAAAAGTATTGCAACACATCTGTGCTGGTGCACAAGTGAAATGGGTTTATGCATGGATTTACTTAAGGAAATTATTTCCATTATTTTCTTGAGTGCCACTTGCTTGTGCACACCTATTAGGAGAACAAAGGGGGCCATTGGTGTAATCAGAAGGGTGATCAGATATTCTAGATCTTCAGATTACTAAATTATTGTACAAGTGATTTTTTGCAAAAAATAGTACTTTAAGCAGTATTCTAAATAGGTTTATTCTGTAAGCAATGTCACATCTACATTGTGTAGGAGAGAAAAACACATGGGTTATAGAAGTTTGTGAAGAGTGAAATGTATGTAACATGAAAAGGACATATAAATGTTTTCATTGTGGTTTACTGTGGCTCTCATAGGGTGAGGGCAGCAGTAGGCTTTGGGATTAGAGCAATGATATGGTTCCTCTCTAGTTGTGTTAATCAATTTGATGATGAATCAGAATCACCTTCCAGGCTTAATAAAGCGTTTATTTTTAGCCTAGTCTCAGAATTTCTGATTTTGTAGGTCTGGGTGGAGGCCTTAGTGAGCTTGCATTTCTAACCATTTCTCAGGTGGTATGCATACTGCTAGTCTGGGGACCATAGTTTAAGAATTACCTCCCTAAAAGGTTAGTCTGAATATATTAGGGGCTGTCACATTCAATTTTATTTACTGCTATTTCAATAAATGAAGACGAATCCTTAACAAAAGCTTAATTACTACACTTGGAATTCAGACGTAATTTAATGTCTGTGTCCCATAAGCCTCATGGGACCAACCATCCATGAGGAGCCTAATGATTTGTTCCTAGGCCACTGTGATGTCATTGTAGCCCCTGTAAAATATTGCCATCCCACCAGGATTAGATTTTTATAAAACTACATGTTTAAACATTTTGGTTGCAAGAGCAAATACATGTAGAAAATTTGAGCTGGAAAGAATAAATGTAAAAATAGATGCATTAGATGACCAGAATCCAGTGGTAGTCATTGCTGGTTTTTGCTTACTATTGTGACAGTAGACAGATTCCACTGAGAATTTTATGGGGAAGCAAAAGAGAAAGATTTAACTTGCTTAACACCTAGCAAAGAAAGTAAATGTCTATTTGCCAATAACCATTGACCCCTATGTCACTTGTGGTTTTGGCTGCCAGCCGCTGATTTTCTTTCATTCTATTCTTTTCCCACATGACTTCTAAGATGCCTCCACCCTCTATCACTCAAGATTTCCTGTTTCCTCTACATCTCTCTCTTTTATTCTCATGCAAACTAAATTTTCCCATCCCTTGTTTTCAAGCTCTCTATTCTTATACCCATGACCTTTTGCAGAAAAGAGCCCCTGAGTTACAAGAAACTACTCCTTTTAGAAACAGTAGGGGTTATAAATAAATAATTTTATTTCTGCTGTAAGTAATATTTTCTCTAGTTATATGTTGTCTATCCTGTGATAGTGAAAATCTAGTATCTCAGATAATTAATGTGTTATATTTCTAGTGCCATGTAACCTATTAGTTTTAGTGCCATCCAACATATTTGGGCACAACATGCCTGGATCCTCTGCTCAGCATCTCTGCAGAAAGTTACAGGTGGAACTGTGCCACTTAGAAATACCATAAGTGTAAATAAGGACAAAGGGGTAGAATAGATATTATGTTTAAAAAAAAAGATAGTATTCAAAAGAGAGGAGAACTAGATAGGGAAAAGGGGGATAAAGAAGAAGGTTAAAAGAAAAGTAAGATGAAAGAGGAAAAAATGGTAAAGTGTAACTACACTTGTTGCAAATAGGGAGGGGTGGGTGAATGGAAGGGAGGGGAGGGGAAGGGGAGAAGAGGGGGAAAACCAAGATGTATCATGTACAGGTACAAAATAACCATGTTGATTATGATCATTATGTATACAATGTACCAATACATGTTCTTGGTAAAAATAAAAAATTAAAAAAAAAAGAAATATAGGTTGAAATTCTAACCCCTTGTAACTGTGAATGCGATCTTGTTTGGAAGTTGAGTTGTTGTGGATTGAGTCAAGTTTAGATAAGTATACTCGGGTGGGCCCTACTCCAGCATGACTTGTATCCTTCCAAGAATAGAAAAAAGCCCTGCAAAACAGGGACAGATAAGGAGAAAAGCACATGCTGACTGAAGTAGAGTGCAGAGCCCTGCAGCTGAAAGTCAGAGTGCAGATCGATGGCCACCACTGGGAAGTGGGAGGGAACAAAAGGAGGTATCCGTCAGAAGGAGCGTGGTCTAGCTGAAACGTTGGTTTCATACTCCAAGCAATACATTTGCGCTTTCTAAAGTCCGCTAGTTTATATGAAGGTACTTTGTTGTACACCAGTTCTAAGAAACAAATTAAGCAGGCTAAAATCAAGTTATTGATGACACTTTTTCCTATCTCAGGCTCAGGGCCCCTTTTCCAAGATCACTGGCTGCTAGCAGGATTCAATTCTTTGTGGTCTGTGCACTGTGGGGTCACTGCTCTGTTGACCGTTGGATGGCGATTGCTATCAGCTTCTAGATGGCTGGTATAGTTCCTTGTTATGTGGTCACCGTGAACAGTTGACAACGTACATGTTGGCTTTCTTTTAGGTCTGCAAGATTGAATCTCTTTCACTTCCTCTCCTACTCAGGCTAGAAAGCTTTGCTTTTAAAATAATCTGTTTTTAAGGACAACTGATTCTGAAGCTTAATTATAGTTTAGATGAGTACCTGAATGACTAACCGGGGGAAATGTTCTTTCACTTGGGGCCTAGGTTTCAGGTAAGTAGGAATTTGGTAAAACTCTTCCCACAACAAGGACGACCTGGTTTATCTGAGTTTCTCATGTGTACAGAAAGAGGCCACACAAGGAGATACTCGAATAGTCATTTTAGTTTAGTTTTCTATATCTATAGCTAAAAGAGTTTCTATATATATGTGTATGTGTGTGTAAATATTCCCCTTCTTTACACAAGAACCACCTGCACTTTGTTTCAATAAGCATGAGATACATAGTCTATTTTTCTACAAGACTTTACTATCTGAATTTAAGTAGTAACCAAATTGCAATTTTTAGTTTCTTCATTTATATGAAGGAAATATTCCATAATCTTTTGAATCAAGGGGGCAAGATGAATGCATTCTTAAATATTCTAAGTGGTTTGTATTACACATGCTTCTATTATATGCTGGGATATGACACTATGTACATATTTTTGTCTTTGCAATTATGAGTGTAACAATGTAGTGTATATTTTCTTAATTAACTTTCAGATAACTAATTTTCTGGATTAACTGACATATTATAATCCATATGTGATATATATTGACTATGACCTATGTGTACTAAAAAAACCCCAACGGTTCATTTTACCTGTGTTTATATCATTTAACTATTTCATGCATGAATTAAATGGAAACATAGAAGCAGAGTTGCTTCTATAAAAATCAGTGATTATTTTGAAGACTTTATTTATAAAGCTCAATTGCCAAGATTGCAATTAAATGTAAGGAAAATTATTGAACACTATTGGAAAAAACAATTCCTTTAAATGAATTGCTTATTCACCTTGCCCTACAAGGAAAGTTGATATTAAAAAGATTTGGTTATTATCAGGGCATAAATAGTACCCAATTAGAATAGTTGCTCTACAAAGACTGTGGCATGTCCCCTTGCTGCATTTTCTGAATCCTCATTCCTCTTCATAAAACCTGATCCAAAATTCTGGAAATCATGGAAGTTATGTTATGAGTGTTCCCATAATATAGAAGGAGGGGAGGAGTCGGAGTCAGGGGAGGCAGTGGAGAAAAGCCCTGTCTCCACAGCAAAAGGCTGACAAATAGAGCTATAGATTTGTGTGTGTGTGTGTGTGTGTGTGTTAAAATGAAATACATTAAGATATCTTAGATCTACATGAATTGCCTCCATGAATCCTTGATTTAAGCATCTTTTCAATTAAAACACCCAGACTGGCCCTAATTTTCTCAGTGTGAGTGCTCTTTTCTGTGTTGTTCTAGTTTATTCTCTGTTTTTTTTGCTATGAATGAAATACTTTATACAGAAATTCATATTTCAGCAAAAAAAGCAATGTGATAAAAAAAAATTGGTGAGTATTTTTCAAGCCAGTTTGTCTAATTGGGCTTCAGATTTCTTATCAAGCAGTACAAAAATAAGACGGAGTTTTGGGACCTCTGCCTATTTGAATTTAAGATTTAAAATTGTTTCCTTGGTAATGACCATAGAGGAATAACACTGATACCGACTTTCCTCTGTGTATCTTTCATTGTTTCCTAATTCATTTGAAGTTGTTTATTTCATGCACAGACAGAAGCCAAGACTGATGGCAACAGTTTAAAATTCTCTCTTATCCATTTGAAATTTCTTGTTAGCATTCCTACCTGGTTCCCATCTGTGTATGAAAACAAAAAAGAATCAGATACAAACAGAGCACTAAACCATGCCTTCTGCCTCACAGCTTCACTTAATACTCTTCCATATACCTACGTTAATAATTCGCACTGCAGAAGCCCAGCGTGTCTCTATTAGGTTTGATGTCCTCTATTAATGTGGCCGCACACATCCAGGGTAAAGCCACAGTGTTGGGAATCATAGAGGGGGTGGCGGTGTCCTTTACGGCCGTGTCTTAAAAGTGTTCCTCTAGACAAGTTCGCCCATTCGAAAACAGTTCTTGGTAAAGCTAAATCCTATTAAGTGACATTTATTCTAAGTGGGCATAAGTATAGAATTCCAGTGAAACTGGAAAACCGCAGAGACCACTGTTTTTTTCCTGCATAAACGACTCTCCTTGTCCAGAGATGAATGAAAGCAAAACTCCCCCTCCCCTTTTCTGCTTCCCATCACTCTGTACCAGCTGGCTATTGACAAAGTAGCTGACTGTACTTACCGTAAAAGGAATAGTATGCAAGTGGGATTAGTCAGCCTGGTGCCTACAGGCCAGGAAAGAAGGAATCTGATGTTTTATTTAAATGTTTTTATAAAAGGAATTTAAGAAGAAACAGGAAGGAAAGAGCAATACTCAAGTAAAAGCCCAGAGCCTTTTAAACCTCTCGTTTGTATTTCTGTTTTTGATATACTTTTAATAAATCACCATTAAATCTGATCTTGAGAACTGTGTATCAGGAAAAATATGTAAGTCTCAATAAATATGTTTAAGCTACGTTTATCCATGTAAAATTTTTATACACAGAATTTTATTCATTATCTTAGTTGCTCACAGACAAATACTGGTCATTCGAGAGATGAAAATCAAAACAACACTAAGATTACATCTCACTCCAGAAAGAGCAGCTATCATTAAGAAATCAACCAATAACAAATGCTTTGTGGCTCTGGAGAAAAAGGAACCCTTCTCCACTGGGGGGTGGGCATGTAGGCTGGTCCAACCACTGTGGAAATCAGTGTGGCGATTCCTCAAAAAATTACAACCCAAAGGAAAAAATAATGTAGAATTCTGACTACCAGCCAATTGTCAGAGGGACCTTTCTGGGGTTTTCAACAAATTACCAGCCTCACAAGGCAGCCAGTTTTAGTAAGTTTTATGAACTACTTGCTCACAAAAAATTTTGTGAACAGCATACATTCCTAAAAATTGTGCGGATAAAGTACAATCACTATAATTTTGACAAATTTACACAAAAACATGGAATTTCATTCAAGAAAGTAAAGAAAAAATAAAATAATAGAATGTCCATGCCAAAACTATATTCCAGATGAATAACACACTGTAGAAACCAAACAAAATTGAATGAATTAAGTTTTCTCTATGAAAAGAAGAAAATCAGTTGTAGAAATAGGAAGAGGGATTTACTTAAGTCTTTAAAATTATTATATATATATATTTGCTCATATATATATGCTTATTTTTGCTTGAGGCAGTAGAAGAGGGTAGATTTAAAAAATGAAGCATGTAAAAAAGGCCATATTCGTTAACAATAGCTATCAGCTTAATGATTTCAGCAAGAGGTCAAATATAGTAGGACATAACCAGCCTACTTATCTGCATTAAAACAGTCCCCCATCCTTCTCGATTGTGTGTGATATACAGACTCTGACTTTCATATACTAGTAGTGTGGCATAACCCAGGGCTGAAAAAGAAATGCCAATTCTCATATATCTCCTATCCTTGAAAAGGGTAGAAAGTCAAGAGAACAGAGTCAATGTGGGATTAGCATTAAATCGTACTTAAATTTTTCAGAGAAAATTGGAATAACGGTGTGAATTTAAGTTTTAGTGTTACATATCTTTGTGAAGAATTAAGTAGAAATAATGACTATTTTTTAAATTGTAAATCCAGATCTTGTGTTAAGCAAAATAGTTAGTCCTGCCAGTAAATGCAAATCGTGCCTTAATCAACTAAATGTATTTTGTAATTATCAATCCATCTAGCAGTGCAATGATAACTACTAATATTGGGAGCTTACTATTTGCCAAGTATCTGCTATATACTTTATGTGTATTAATGTATTTAAGGTTTATGACAATCATTTCCATTTTAGAGGAAGAAAATGAAGACTTCAAAGGTGAAATCAACTCCTCAGTAACATGTGAAAAAAGGAACTGAACCCAGACAGTATCACTATATGGCCAAGCATTTAATGCCTTCTGCTTCACTATGGTTTTTGAAATATATGCCAGATGAGATACTCTCAAATATTTGTGACATTATGGGATTTCCTAACATACATAGAAATAGACTTTAAAATTATGGTATTTTCCAAAGTCCTGCATTGATTTAATCATTCATCTACTCAACCAAAAGTCATTTTGCATCTATTACTCTCTTTTCCCGGAAATAAGACCTAAGATGAAGAATAATCAGCCTTGAAAACTAGAGATCAAAAACTCCAGCCTCAGTCGGCGTGTCCCTGCCTTTCACACCATCACCATTCCCTCGCTAGGTGGCTGTTCTCTAAGGCAAGGACAGGCTGATTTTAGCTGGCATCAATCTCTAGTTTTCAAGGGTGATTATGTTCTAGCTAGGACTTATTTTCGGGGACGTAGAGGGTAGCAGGTATTTGTGATATAAAGATGACTATGAAACAATCTTTTCTTTTAAAAAAACATTCTTATTTGAATAGAGAAAACAGAAATAGAATGAATACTTGCCACACAACTATGTATTCGAGCCTGATGCTGGAAGTATTCACCAAATGCTTGGAAACACAATCTATTCTGTTGGACACCTGTTCTCCTCTGAGGAGGTCTTGGATGGGGAAGATGTAAAAGGAGTTTCTAGAATAGGTGAGGCTTAAGTTGAATTATAATGGATGCAATGTGATGGGTGGTGTACTCGTGAGCTTTCTCATCTCCAAGATGCAATACCAAATATCCACAATTTAAAGGAGACCCTTAATTTACTCATGCTTTCAGTTCATGAATGGACGGCTCCAAGGCAGAGACAGCGTGGTGAAGGGTATGGTGGAGTGTTATGGCCTATACCTAGATGGCCCCCAAAGCCTCATGTGGTCATAGGTGGGGCTTTGGGGAGGTGGCTCAATCTAAGCATGTGATGCTGGAATTCAGGGTGTCATGCTGGGATTGATTCATGGTGTGAATTAAGGGTGTGAGTGGTTCCTGCCCTGAAAATGAGTAGTCTGGATAAAACACGAGGGCCAGAAAGAGGCCACTTGCAGCTTGCCGCTTTCTGCCTTCTGCCTGCCCTGCTTTGCCATGGACTGTTTCTATGAACTGAACTATGACCTGAAACCTCTATAAACTGTGAGCTAAATAATCTTTTCCTTTTTTAACTTTGGCGTTGGGTAATTTGTCTCAGCAATGAGAAAAGTGACTAAGACATGGAGCAAAGCTGTTTACTTCCTAGCAACCAGGAAGAAGAGCAAGGGAAGAGAGCCAGAGAGCAATGGGCGAGGGGCCTTATACAGCACCCACAGCTGCACCTCCATCACCCAAAAAGACAGACTCAGGAATGTGCTTTACTAAACTGCAGCATGCGTCTTACTCCAATGATGTTATGCGTGTGGATCGATGGTCAGAGGTGGAATTGTAGGAACAGTGGCATTGATTTGACTTAGATGTCACTTTTTAAGAAAATTAGGTGGTAAAAAAAAAAAAGAAAGAAAATTAGGTGGTATTGGCCACCCTTTGGAAAGGTAAAATTGTTAAAAACAAAAAACAAAAAACAAAAAAATAAAAGCATCTCACATTGTAGCTGTAGGATAATACAAAATAAACCAATGTTATCTAGTGAAAATAAGTTAAATAGTGTAATATTTCTTCAATAAATAAGTGCACAATGATGAAAATTTTATATGGTGAGTGAACAGGGGCTACTTTTGATTTTTTTAAACCCAGATGAAACTCCTTCCTTCAGAGAAGTAGGAAGAGCATAGCTGGGGCCCAAATTTATTAGTCAGTTTTCTTGTCACCTGTACACAATGCTCAACACCTACAGCTTAAAGGAGGAGACATTTATTTTGTCTCAGGGCTTCAGTCTACAGCTAGCTAGCTGGAAAGCAGAAATGGCATGGTGGAAGGCCACGGTGGAGGGAAGCTGCTCAACCCACAGCATGCAGGAGGGTGCACCAAGGGAGGAGTGGGGGCGAGAACACATTCTCCAGGTGACACTCTCAGCTGCCCACCTCCAAGCAGGCGCTGCCGTCTAGCAGTGTATTCAGCTGGTAAACTCATCAGTGGGTGAATCCGATGATGAGCATAGCACCCTCGTAATCCAGTCACCCCCAGGACACATGAAACTCTGGGGAGACACTTTAGATATAAACTCTAACATCAAGATCCTCATTTATTAACTAGTAAAACTGAGGAAGTTGCTCTCCCTCCATAGGTCTTGGTAGAGTCTTTGGAAATGTGGAAAAACGATTATATCTTTTCCATTTAATTCTAAGGTGTTTGAGAAAATTATTTTTAAGAAATGAAGTGTCTGTTGGGCATTTAATAAATATTCAGAAAATAATCATTATTATTATTCATACACAGCATGGTAAAATATAGTGAATTTATAAATTTAAAAAAATTATTGCAGTAAAAGACACATTGCCACTAATTCTCATCATACACCCCTCCTAGATTTGTAATTATTTATCTCATTCTTTTTACCTAGCACTCACAGCACCTTTACGTATCTCTACTTTTTCATAACAATTATCTCTGCTAATATGGACTATGATTTACTTGTGGTATCTCTCTCTCCACTAGAATGTAAATACTCTAACAATAGGGATTTTTTTGTATGCTTGTTTGTTGAGTGTTTTATTACAGATACCTAGAAAAGTGCTAGAATGTAAAAGGTACCCAATAAATACTTGTTGAAATAATAAATTCTGTGAGATATTAGCTATAATTAAATCTGTCTCTCTCAGAAAGGTTTTTGATGGTTTATAGTGTTTCAAATAAGTGTCTAGAATTTCCCACTCTGTCCTAAAAATTATCTCCCAGGGAGGTATCTATTTCCAAAACTGAGAATGAAAGTACCTGCCCTGACTGCAGTTGATTTAAATCAGATATATTAACCTCAAACCTCAACCTCCTTTATCTAAATTTACTTTCAACCCTAGTATCTTCCTTCTGTGGTTGAGCTGCATTGTGTAGACACTTGAAGAAAGACAAAGTCTGTGTGCCAGAGAGGATGTTTGAGGGGCAGTGAATAAGTAAGAACACGCAGATCTGTGGATGGCCGTACATTGACCTCCACGATGGTCACTTTTGATCTCTGCCACTCAGGATTCACGTATTTGCAGGTTCCCCATCACACTGAACCAAGGTTGTTTTGTGTGACCAACAGATACAGTCTTAGTGGTGGGGAGACATTTCCAAGTTTAAATGATGAAAACTACTGAAGCCACCATCTTGGTCATACTCTTACTTTGGTTTACTCACTGTGGGGAAACTAGCTGCCATATTGAGTTCATCATGGAGAGGGCCCCATGATGAGGAATGGATACCTTCTGCTAACAGCCCCAAGAGAGGGGAGAAGTGGATGCTTAGGCCAATAAAGCCAGAAGATGACTGGTGCTCTGGTGTCCATCTTGACTGCAACCTTTTAGGAGACTCTCACCATAACATGGACTCCAACTCACAACCAAACACCTAAGCTGCTCCCAGATTCCTAGAGCTAAGAAATGGTATGAGGCAATGTGTGTTCAGACCATAGCTTTTAGCACAACTTGTTAGATCGCACGGATGTCTAATGAAAGTGCCATCATCTTATCAAAATCGTAATGATGTTCCGAATCTATTTCACTGATCATTTCTTCTCATTGAAAAGACAGACAAAAGGGGAATTTAGGCAGATAGAGAGAGAAGTTTTCTAACCGCCTAGATGTAGATTCATTAATCTTATTCATGTCATGTACTGTATACTGCAGCATCCTGAAGGCAAGGCTTATGCCTTACCTCTACTATAATACTGTAGGTTTAGAGTTCTAGTGGAATTTCAGTAAGATGAACTCTGTAAGTATCTTTTGACTAAGTGCATGAATGAAGTTGTCCATTTTGAACTCAGTGAGATGTTTAGTCCTACTGAAAACTGAAGGGTGGTAGATAAGATCAGATTCTTCTTGTTGTGACACATGCAAAGAGACTACAATGAGAATGTTAGGCAATGAAGGCAAAGATAGTGCCACGTTGCCTATTGCCAGTTAGCTAATGTACTGGGGGGGGCGGTCATATTAGTCATTTTTTCAAATTTCTGAAACAAATTACCTGACGTACACCACTTAGGTTGGTTTCAAGGCAGAAATGGCACAGCAGAAGGGCTCAGTAGAGGATAACTGTGCAACCCCAGACTACAGGAAAAGCCGAGAAAGAAGAGCGGAGCCAGGGAGGAGAATACACCCTCTCAGGCCACATCCCTAGTGACTCGTCTCCTCCAGCCCCGCCCCACTTCTGAGAGCACACTGAGGTGTGAGCTCGTCAATGGACTAACCCACGGATGAGTATAGCGTTCCTGTGAGTCAGTCTCCCCTTGAAAGCCCCACTTCTGAACACATGAGACTTTTGGAGGACATATTAGATCTAAAGTGTAACAGGACACATAGTTAAATAATAGGAAATGTCAGTAATCTGCCTGCGGTGGTGTTTTCTGCTAGCGCTGCAGCTGAATCTTTGAGTCAAAAATTTCTCACGGTGTGCGTCAGAGCCCAGCATAGTCACCAAGAGCTGTCCAAGGTGAAGCTCATGAATTTGTGTGACCTCTGCCTTAGATGCCTTTTCTGCTCTCCTCTGCTGTCATCTCCCCGCACCCATCATTGGGAAAGAATGAGAAACAGGAAAATAGTTATTTGAGATAACATTGTTCTGACTGAGAAGATATCAGGGATTTTAATGCAGGAAAGAAAATATTCCATATAGAAAACAATAAAAAGAAAATTAGGAAGTTGGACTTGAGAATACTATAAGGGGCAAAAGTAGTAAACTTGTTGATTTCGATATGTTTCCCATCACCCTCAAGGATTTAGTGATACTAAAAAATTGAATTTTTGTTTTAGCTTTTCATAAAATAAAAAAATGAATAAAAGCCCTAAAAAAGTTTACTGATAATGTAGAGCTCAACCCAATCCCAATAAATTGGACACCCATTCAAAAACATTAAAATGCCACCCAGGATTTAAATGTGAAGAAGAAATCTAAAATACAAGTATAAGAACACAACAGAAATATAGGTCAGTGGGGGATAGCAGCAGGGCTTCTGTTTCGCAGTGTCCACCTATTATTTCAGTAGATGGTTTATTGATGGGGGACTTTGCCTTGATTTTATTGTTAAACTCGCTTGGAATTAAAGTATTTTCCAGCATCTGTCAATCAGTTTAAATTGTGCCTGAAGATGGAATATGAAACAAGATGAAGCCAGAGGAGTTTAAATTATACACTAAACTGCCCCTCAGATAAGCCACACTACAGGGTCTAATGGCAGCATCTCTGATAGACTTTGCTTTGGTGGAAGTAAGTTCTCCTGCCTCAGAGCAACAATTCTCATAAAATGGTATGAAACTACCTTTCACGTCTGAGGCTTCCGGGTGGCCCCCGTCCCCTGTAACAGCCTGTCCTACCTGACAGCAATATTTTCATCTCTGGAAACAGCAATTGTAACCATGTCAAAATCTTAGAATCAATGTAATGAAGGTTCTCTTTCCTTAGACATGTCTCCTCTCTGTCCCTGGGTATTGAGATATGAGAAAATTAAAAATGGTGTTTATTATTTTCCACTTGAAAAGCTGACACTCACTATGCTGTGCTTATCCGAGTAGGCCATTATAGACCATTATAAAGGGGAAAATAATGAGGACCAGGTTTCATCTGAATCCGCCAGACACTCATGCACCAAAGCCTGGCAGTACCACAGATGCTCTGGCACTTCTGTGACTTTGGTTGTAGGTTGTCACAGAAGAATTAGGGTGCTCTTCCTGTTAGCCTGAGACAAGCTATTTTGCTACCAATCCTCAAAAGTTAGCAAATTTTTTTGATTTATCTAAGTTGTTATTCAGTTCTGCTTTTAGAGAGGTCAGTGGAAGTAGATGTGGCCAAGAAATCCCTGTTACTCTGACATGGAGCCATGAAATGTGGAAAATGTAAGAATACAATGAACACAAGAAAAATAGTGTATTGTTAACACCAAAGAGCCGAAGAGAAATTGAACACAAAGTGTTAAGGAAGGCATATGCTATACACATTTATGTAAAAATATATGGTTATATTTGTTCATATAATTTAAAAATCACACATTTAAAAAAAAAGAATTATTTTGAGTAGTGGCTACCTACAAGTTGCATCCCGGGTCAAATTTCCCAAACTGGCTTTAGGTTTACTGGTCACTGAATGAGTTTGTGTTCATTGGTCAAATGAGCATTTGAAAATTTTCAGCTCAGATGACTCATGGAAAAGCGTGCAACGTCTAGTAATTTTTAAGACAGAAAATAGAGAATATCTCCTGATGATATTTGTAAATCTCTGTTTAGTTTGCTTAGTGTAGACCCTGGAGTGTTAAGGATTCTCTAAGGTGCCTGTAGTGGGTCTGTACGGCTCCGTGAGTGATGATCGGCCTTTCTACAATAGTTGGTGTGTTCAGTCTGGTTAGATTTATGGTACAGACATTCTTCTGCACCCCTCAGTGGATGTAGAAGTGCCAGTGTGCCCAGAACAATAACAGGGCTTGGGCCGAGTGTCCTTTGGTTCGTTTTAATGGAGAGCTCACTATTTATCGAAAGGGTCAGTATTCAGGGGCGAGGTGGCAGTATCCATACATGAGTCTGAGCTGTCCGTAGGATGGTTCAGACTGTGAGGCTGGAGTGTGCTAAGCTGATACTGGTTCTGTCTGTGATTGTCTTTATTGTTTCCTCATTGACCTGGGTAATTTTTTTCTCTTCAATTTAAGCATGCACTTAACTTGAGAGTGACTATTTTGGTTCTTGGACCGTGATACAGTTTGGATATAAAGCATCGAAGTGACTGGATTCATGAGGGCTCTATTGTCAGTGAATTAAACCATTGATGAGGCTGTAGTTTGGTAGCATTGCTGGGAGATGACAGAAACTGAGGAGGTCCAGTCTAGTCAAAGGGAATGAGAGGTGTGGGTGTGGCCTTGAGCACTATGTCTGGTTCCTGGCCCCTTCTTTTCTAGCTCTTTCTCTTTTTCCCTGCTTCCTGGCTACTAGAGAGGAGTAACTATTCTCCAAGATTTTGCCTTGGGTCCAGACAACCATGAAACCACTAAGACTGTGAGACAAAATAAACATCTCCACCTTGAAGTTGTTTTTCACATATATTGGTCACAGTGACAGAAAGCTGAGCAACACAAGCAGGGAGGGATGCTGACTCTTTCTTGGATTTGGGCTAAGTGCCCAGCAATATCTATTCTGGTCCCTTAAAGCCTTTGTTAGGAATTTGAATTTTGAGTTATCTTGACAGCAATTCCAATGGAGAAGACACTTGCCATTTGTGTCCTTCAAGATGACCTTTCCACAATGTTTAAATGAGCCCCCAAGATTTATTTATATAGAGAGAATATATTAATTGAAAAACACCAATTGTAAAGACATCTTGGCAATTATACATTTAAAAACAAATAAATTACCATTAGGATTTATATCCCAGTCTCCCATGAATTTTTCTGAATAAATCAGACACATTGACTTCATTCGTGTTTAAGTTGCCAGAAGAAAATAAATCCATTTTAGGGATCTATGATCCTGAGGAACTAGTCTTGTCCTGCTTTGAAATAAAAAAAAAATAGATTATAAGAACTATGGAGATCTTTTATAAATGGGAAGGGACCAAGAGATGGAAGAAGGGAAGGAGATTTAAAAAGAATTACGATATGTTATGTATGTGTACCAACCTCCCATGGGGAAGTTCCCATGTGTACGTTATGTACTACAATGTAGTCCCCATTATGTAGTACAAACGTCTACAGTACTAAGAAGAAAATCTTGTCCTGCTTTGATCTTAATAAGCTAGTGGACTTACTCTCTCCCTGACTGAGAAGCAAGAAAATTCTGTATGTTTCCTCTTTCCTTATCTTTACCAAAGCTGCAACACTTTTGGTCAGCAAAATATGGGAAATAAATATTTATGAAAATAATTTCACACTGAAAAATTATGATTTTATAATTTACAAAATCATTCTTATCACCTGTGAGTCAATACTATTCCTCAAACTCATCTTTGCCTTTTTTTTTTTGAGAAATAAAAATGGCCCATCACCCCAAACATCACCACTGTTGAGATACTATCTAGAACACTTTAAAGAGATGTGTGACTGTATCATGTAATGTGACTCTTTTCTCTCAGTGTCATGTGTCTATGGTAATGATTTTTAAATTGTGGCTTGTGGCATTTCAAAAATGTTGCACAAACTCTAACAGGCACTGCCATGGGAAGGGAGAGTTATGATTATGCTCAGCTACAGCCTTTGTCTGCACACCCATCCTGACTTGAGAGTCCTTTCTTCAGACATCTGCTCTTTTTATAATGGATTTTTATTACCTCGTATCAAATAAAAGTTTCCTAGGCAGACTACAAATTCACAGGAGTCCTAAGCATATTAAATCATATGCAAATATTGTACCTATTGGGGTTAATTCTGCTAAAGTCTTCTGTCGAGTGGAAAGAGAAACACTAGATACATGTACCATATAAGCACACTTACATCACTTTCCATTTGTACCATACACACCAATGTCTGCTAAGAGATCTCAGAACTTCATGTCTTTATATTTTTAAGTCCTTACTACTCTATGACCATAAGAAAACATAATATTTCCAAATATCTGGCAATGGCATGGATTTAAAAATACTTTACATTTATTTATCAGCGTACTCCTTCCTTTTACTATTTTATTTTAAAATACGCTGTTTCTTTCTTCCTTTAAAAAAAATTCTCCTTGGCAGTTAAGTTGCATCTTAAAATAAAAACTATGGGAATTTATAATAAAATTAGTATTCCTTTTCCCCATTTCCACATCTTCAATAAAATTAGAGAAATGCTGGTGATTGCAATAATCTGATTGGGAATTTAAATGTGAAGAAGATCAGAAAATTTTAAATTGTAGTTCCCACAGCAACTATAAAAAGACACTCAACATGACTGCATATTTATATTAAGATATAAAACTTAACAACTTCTCCAGTTATACAAATGCTATATAAAAACAAAGGGGTGGAATTATGGTTGCTATGGGAATCACAACTCTGAACCTACTGACTTTTGGAAGTTTAAATATACTGACATAGAATTTCACACTGAATATTACATAGGTAGAGGAACATGCACGGGATTAGAGACAAACATGTGGCAAATGACATGAGATGAAATAATGAACGAAATGTCACTCTAGTGCCTAAATGTCTCCTATTTATGGATCAGTCTCTCTCACTGTGATAGTACATTGCTTTGGAAAACACAGCAAAATACCCCTCGGCTGTGTCGTATGAAATGCTGGTGTATGTGCTTGTCTTTCCCCTTTAGTTTAAAGGTTGAACTGCTCTCATCCGTAATGGAAGGAGTAGGGATTTTGGGAAACAGGAGTACATCATGTGGATCTGAGCAATTCACTGGTCAAAATCTTCTATCCTTTTCCTAAACTTGGGTAATAATTGTTACTTTATGGACTTTATATGAGACTGATTTAAATGACACTGGGTGTGTAAAATTCCAAGCTAAAATGTTCAACTAATGTATGGATTCTTTCCTTTTAGGACTCAATGGTTTTTATTAAACTGCAGCTACTGTATCAGGAATCTATTTAAAGAATTGCTAGCCACTGAAAGAAATTTTTTAAAAAAGGCAATACTCATCTTTAACCTTTTGGAAGCAATATTCTGGTACAGTGAAAAAATAAATGCTATTTGCACGAAGTTTATAATTGATAAAGCACTTCAAAGTATATAATTATTTAAGACATGCACAAGAAGGAATTTATTACTTTCTTTGGGCTATATATAATTCTTATTCTTTTAAATAATCAGTGGGTACGGAATATCAGGAGAACAGGTGACAACTACAATCATATGATTCCTCTACATCTTTTTATCCAAAACAATATTAAACAACATTCATTCAACAGTTTCAGTCCTCTGCTTGGGTGGATTCTTTATTTTTTCCCTTTTAAAATTCTGAGCAGTTTTGGAATACTTTTTTTCTTGGGGTATCTTTGAGTCTTTTTAACACAACAAGGAGATTGCTTCAAAGAGAAGAGCTGATTTAATTGTTCATTGTTATTATCTCATCCTCAATGTAAAAATGTTAACAAGATTGTGATACAATCAGAACTTCAGTGATGCATCTGAGGTAAGTTTAGTGGGTGGTTAGTGCTCTTCAGTTGTTATCAAGGCCACATTATTTGGACAGAGGTCTCTAACAGTAATTTTTAAAAATCTTACAATTTCCATTTCTCATAATGTCTGTAACATGTCTTCTAAAAAGACACATCAGATAGGTGTTAGTTTACATGAATTTTTTTCTGAAGTTTTAATTACACTAGAAGAGCTCAGGCCTGTAAAGTGAAATTTGATGAAATGTATTCCAGAATCCTTGTATCACATATAACCTTGAAGAAACTAAGTTTCTGTGAATACACTTTAAATCAGAGTTTCTCAAATTTTGACAGCAAGCCACAGTGCACAGTACACATTTTATGTTATAACCCCGAATAAACAAACATGGTCCCCATACTTGCACACAACTGAAACAACTCACCTCACATGATATGACGCACTTCATTCTCTATTCTATTCTATTCCATTCTTATAAAAATTCTAGTAGCAATTCAATCAGTTAATTAATGACCTATTAAAGTCCTTCTATTCATAATTTGAAAAAATGTACAGCACATTATCAAAAAGTGACAGAAACAAAGCAGAATACTAAGTTATATAAATGATACACAGTATGTATTAATCAGTTTTGCCATCCCAGGACAAGGTACCTGACACTTGAAAATTAAAGAAATATATTTTGGCTCATGTTTCGAAGAGTTTAGTCCATGGTTAGCTGGCTTCAGGTCAGAAATAACATGGCAGGACAGCATGGCAGAGCAAAGCTGCTCATCACATGGAGCAAGGAAGAGAGAGAGAAGGGAGAGGCCAGGAACAAGAATACACCTTTCCAGGCCATGCCTCCTGTGACGCACTCCTTCCAACGAAGCTCCTCCTCCTAACAGCACCTTCGGTCATGAAGTCATCAATGGTTTAGTCCACTGATGAGTAGATTATCCACATGATCCAATCACTCTTGAAAAAGCCTCATTCTAAACATAAGACTTTTGAGAGACATTTTAGATCTAAATCATAACAATAACTGTCCATCCATCTAATATATTGCCTGTCTGGAAGATATATAACCTTGAGCAATTTTCTTATTTTCTCAGTGTCTTGGTTTATGGTTCACCTGGAAAACAGGAAAAATACTAATATCCTCCAAGAAACTGCAAATGAGTATATGTAAAATTCTTTGAACATGGCCTAGACCATAGGAAATGCTATACAGAGTACTTGTTAGCTCTTACTATTACCAACAAACTCTGAATGCTCACAATGCCACTTATGGTTATGGCCATGGAAGTTAAGATGAAATTAAATAACTTCTGCTCTAAGCGGGTGACAATATAATATGGGGTAGAGATATGGAAGTAAATAATTCTGACATATGGTATGAGTTTCACTACCTACAGATGCTTGGTTAAGTGACCGGCTGACACCTATCTTCCCAACAGGCACACACATGCACTTAGGTTGCTCAACTTGTTCCAGGACCCGCCTTCTCCAATATCTTGGAATCTCCAAGGAGGAGCACTCACAAGTTCACATATGAGTTAAAGCTTCGCCCCTCTCTCCTGCTTCTCTAGTGCCACACAGCCTCCATGGTCTCTACTTATGCCAGCGCCAGCGTTCTCCACACACACCGCCCTGCTCTTTAGCACTTCATTCCGGACAGTCTCTGCTTGTCCCTGGTGACCCTGAAGCTCAGCCTGGCGCCTCTTCCGAGGACAGCATGTCCTGCCTCAGCCTGGGCAGGCTTTCTGAAGCAGCACCCTTTTTATCTTCCAAAGGACCCAAAACAGGGTGTCCTGGACACTGAGTTATTCCAGAATTTTGAATCTAACACTTTTAGTTTATGCTCACACTTTTTCCTCCCAAGATCCTGATTTACAGAACATGTGATTCTTGCAGAAGCTGGTTAAGTCCTTTCTGCCAGATGCTTGAGACACACTGTTCCTCAGAGACTTGGTGGTGCTCACAGTTTGACTTCGGAATGGCCCCTGCAGTGTTGTAGGCATTCATGAATATACCTGAATCCCAAGCAGGATACTGTACAGGTTGCCAAAAGAACTGCTGGACCCGGTGTTCTCCTGACCAATGTTTAACAACCAGAAATCTGGGGGAAAATAAGCTCTGATTTATAACACTTGCTGATTTCTACAGGGTAAATGTTCCCAGCATGCTAATTTCACAGCACTGATATGCACGTTAAGAAGTGCTGCCCACGTTTGGTTCTCCCGGACCATCATAATCTAGCACCAGCTTAGCCCAGTTCGTATCCTGTGCAAAACCATGACTATAAGCAGGCATTTGGGTGATTGAGAAGTCGCAGTGCTCCATGGACCAAGCAGAGCCGGGTCTATCCCAGATACTACGGTGCACACACCACACACACACACACACTCACACACGCATACTCTTTCACACTTACAGGCACACACAAGTAATTCCCCAATTACCCAAGACAATAAATAAGGAATAAATGACATACAATATTTTCCTCTGCTATGATTCTGAAGCACTATATATATATATATTATGCATATACATATATAAACATATATATTGATTTATCTTTTATTCACATACAAATAAACACACAGTGGTTTCCCATATGACTCCCCTATAATTTTCTTTCATATTTATGGCTTCTTTTGACATATATTTCCTATATTATACAATTCTCCCATTTAGAGTGTGAACTGTAGTAGTTTCTGCTGTCTTTATGGAGTTAGACCACAATCATTATGGTCAAATTAAGTTTTCATCAGCCCCCTTAAAACCTTTTCCCTTTTAGTATATTTTTAAGATTCATCCATGTAATAGCATGTACCAGGACTTTATTTTTTAATATGGAGAGAGATTCCATTGTATGGATAGTTTGTATTTTATTTATTATTCAACATGATAACATTTAGGCTTTTGATACATTTTGGTATCACAAAAAATGCTACTGTGAACGTTTGGGTTCAATTTTTTTTTTGTAGAAATATATTTCCACTTCTTTTGAGTGTTTACCTAGGAGTGGAATTGCTAGATCACCTGGTAAGTTTATGGTTAATATTTTGTGGATCTGTCAAACAATTTGTCGCAATGCCTATAACATTTTACATTCCCACCTGTAATGTATGAAGGCTTCAAATTCTCCACATCTTCACCTCCGCTTACTATCTTTCTTTTTGGTTTGAATCAGTTTAGTTGGTTTGATATAGTATCTTGCTGCATTCCCATAATGGCTAATTGTGTTGAACATTTTTTTATGTACCTATTTATATATCATCTTTGAAGAAATGTCCATTGAAATCTGTTCATTGCAATAATTGATTTATTTATATTTACTAATTTTGAGTTGTTTATATATTGGGGAAACAAATCCTCTAAGTATTTGCTCATAACCTCTCAGTTCTGCAGGGTTTTTTTTTTTCTCTCTCTCTTTCTTGATGGCATCACTTTTAAGCATAAATGTTTTTAATTCTGATAAAGTCTACTTTACATTTTCTTTTGATTTTGTGTTTTTTTGGTGTTGTATTCAAGAAGGCTCTGCCAAGGCTAAGATCACTGAGATTTACTTTTGTACTTTCTTATCAGAGTTTTATAATTGTAGATTTTACATTTAGGTCTATGACTGACTTTGCATATTTCCAAATTTTGTGCATCATGGAAAGAAGGATATATTTTCTAAAAATTGTAGATTATAAGATAAAAATTTTTAGTGTAATCTGAAAGAAAATGAACTACAATCTTCCCTCCATATACAAATTAGCAGCTGATTTTCTATTTAAAAATTCACAAATGAAATCAGTCATTATTGAATTCATTTTGGTCATTATATATTTTCTTCCTTAGAGTATCTATCAATCAAAATTCTGTTGTCATAATGCTATAGTTTCACATGTCTCACTAGCTTACTTAACAGACCCAGATCTTGCTTACTTAGCAGACCCAGAACTGAAAAAGTATTTTTACTTTTCTGACAAGTAATTAAATTTCTAACAATGTTCTGGATCAAACAGTTTACTCTGAATTAATAGTCTGATTTCTGGCTGCAATTATATGTGTAAACAATTTCTTCTTCTCCCAAAGGTTGTAAATATCTTTGTAAAAATAGGAGGAGAGTGGAAGGGGAGAGGACCCCCCACACACAACTTCACAAAAAAAGAAAAAAAAACCTAGAAATCTATTGAAGTTAAAATTAAAAGGAGGTGTTTGATATGATAAATAATGATGAGATAATGGGTTTCTGTGGGAAATGGAAATAGAATCCACAATAAAAATGAAGACCTCAGCTAAGAGATGGTAGGTGGATGGGCTATGCACTTAGAGTTTTACTTTCATCCTTTACTGTCTGTCTCACAATTATTACCAGCATTTGGGAAGATAGACTATCTGTGAGTCTTCTTGTGTACATGCGTATCTATGAGGAGAAGGTCATTTGGGAGCCACAAAGTGCTGCTGTATGTCCTAAATTTTAGGCTAATCGCATTTCTATAGTTTTTATTTCTCAATAGATTCATGTGAGTCTTCTAGGCTGGATGACGGTGGGATGCTATCAGAAGAGAAATCTGTATTCTATTTAAAACTTAGACAGGGCTGCTAGGCAGGGGGCTTTTTAAAGGGGCTGCGCTGAGCATGGCGGGTCATTCATTCTGTAGAGGAAGGTGGCTCACCACAAAGGTAGATCTCATAAATTGATTAAATATCCACAGTATTGCTGTGTTGCAAGTTATTAAGGGGCAGTGGCATGGAGACCCTTGTCATCACTAATGAGTGTTCCAACCTGACTGATCTGACCCGATCACAGGGAGATAATAATAGACCTAGCCCTTAAATTGCTGGGTAACTTTGATGATTGCTCAGTAGCATGCAGACTAAAGCAGAGACCAGCATGTATTTTTATCATTTATTTAATCTATTTTAGAGCAAAATGTGTCAGAGAGAATACAGAAGACATTAAGCTATTTAGAGTTACCAAGCTATAAATATTTGTTAAATAGGATTTTACAGCTTTAAACTACATTTTCATTTTATCATCTAAGATTATTTTTGTAATTTTTTCTTACATATTGTGTGGCTGCACACAATGATTTTTTCAGAAACAGGTTGGAAATCATCAATTTATTAAATTTTTATCCAGGAATACTCTATAATTAAATTAGAACCCACCTTCAGGATAGATAACTAAATCTTTACAGGGGGAAAACACATCGATTTTATAATTTAGAAAAATGTGTTAATCTACTGCATTGACTTGATCCTTATCTCAATGAAATCAGTTTCCCATATCACCATTTATCATCTCAGAAATTTACCCTTCCACTCCACTTGTCTGAGTTACTCTTTGAGGGTGTGCTGAGGACTTAGTACATGTTTTTCCTGGTAATCTGGTACATGTCAGAAGAGTTCCTATTTGCCTTCTCTTTGGTAATGTCCTCCACAAGTTAGCAAGCCTCATAAGAGAAGTTCTACCTGCCGATCTATTTTATGTGTATAGGTTATTTAAACATGTATTATATACTTACCTAGTGGCATGAATTTTCAAAGTGACTTTTGAAGGGTATTTGATTAGTGAAATACGAGATACCTAATGTAAGTATATGACTCATTAGTTAAATAAATCATCACAAAGTAAATGGAGTAGTGAAACACCCCCCAGGTCAAAACTGAGAATCTAGAAGCCATTCTTCTGATCCATTTTAATCATAATTTCTTGTATCCTCTTCCAAAGACATTACCGTCTCAACCTCTGGAACTATAGTTTGTTTTTTAACTTTATTCAAATGGGTTGTATAAAAGCCTGTAATTTTTTGTCAGATTCATTTTAATCATGTGTATTTGTAAAACTAATCTGTAGCTTGTGCAAGGAGGTTATTAATCCTTTTTTGTTTCAGTATTATAACATGTTCATTGTATGAACATGTTATAATTTAATCAACAGTTTCCAGTTTTGAATATTTTTGGTGCATACTTACAAACATTTCTTGGGGTATCTAGGTGAGTGTGAGATTGCTGGGCTACGGTATATGCATATTTCAGCCTTACCGCACAGTACCAATGTGTGGCATGTAGAAGTGCTGCACCAACTTATCTTTTTACAGCAGTGAATGTCTCATCAATTTAATATATCACAGTAGTTTGAAATTCCAGTGTCTTTAACTGTTCTTCAGACTTAAACAACTATTCTCAAAATCACACTTTAAAGGAGGAAGTATTTATAGGTTAAATAAATATTAAAATTTTGGAATATGATGTGCTTTAGGATGCCAACATAAAACAAGTGAATAATGAAATGAATTTATAATTATTTCCCCTTAATATTGAAAGTCACTTGAAGCCTAGTCAGGCTGAAGATCTATGGGCCCCTTTATCTTTTTAATGTCTTTAGACTTCAGTTCCCGTGGTTGAAAGAAAGGTCATTAGTAATAACTGAAATCTCACAGGGCTTTGACACAAGCAAGGCAATGCATCAGAAGATGGACAACAAACAGTTAGTATTTATCGATAACATTTAAAGTTAAGTACTTAATCTAGTTTTAATACGTAAACTCTATTAGTAGTCTAGAACAATCAGTTAAAGTTTTATCACAGTGGTTAAAAAAAAAGATAAAGCAAGAAACATCTTCCCGACACTTAGTTAGAAGGGACATTTAATAAATGGAGCAACCAAGAAGTGATTCTCCTCTCTGGTAGAAATAAATCCTCTCTCCTACCCTCTCTCTTTCAGGGCCACATTATGATTTTTGTAAACTTCCTCTTTCATTAAAAACTTAATAAATAAATGAAAAGTATATAGTATGAAAGTATCATGAAAGTTTAAAACTTAAAAAAATAAAAAATATAATAAATAAATAGAAAGTCTATAGTACAAAAGTATAGTATGAAAGTACCATTAAGGTAAATACCTTAATGGTAATATGGTAAAACTTTTTCTTAACACTAAAAATAGTTTTTTCTAATGTTGAAAAAAAATTTTAAGTTTTTATTGACAACTAAATTCCTCTCTCTCTCTTTTGTGTGTTAAACCTCAATTCATATCAAAGCGTTTCTAAATTAGAGGTCTGTCTTCACAAACAATTCTGCTTGTAAGCAAAGCGGGCAGCTAGCGTTTTGTAGTGCACATGAGAAATAAAAACTCTCTTGAAAATAAATATGCAGTATGAGAACTGAAAGAATAGGTTGATAATAGAATGTGTGTTTTAGAGTGATACACAGAAATATTCCACTGGGCACATAAAGTGAATTCACAAAAGGTAACGAGACCAGTTATGTGTATGGAATGATACATTTCTATGACTATACACACTTTCTATTCTCTATCAGATATGTATTCTTCTGAGCCTCCACTGCATTCACAAGTTCTTTAATTCTTTTCTTCTTAGTCTTTGAAAGTACAAGGAAATATCAATCAGTGAATTCTAGCTGTGGATACAATGTTCTCATCTCTTCACAATAATCAGGAATACTGAACTCTCATAGCCCCATTATTTAAAAAATGTAAGCCACCCTTATTATCTTTAATTTCAAAATAGCAAGTATAATGACTATTTGAGCTATTTTTGGCATGATAGACACACTCTTCCTTAATATTTAAAAAGTGATTTTTTTAAAAAGTGATTTTAAGATACAAATCCTGAAAGAACGCACACAAGAACCCCAAAAGGAAGGCATATAACATGACAATCTCGATTTTAAGTGAATCTACATTTTGTTGTCCTGGACCATATTTCTATATAAGGCTTTTGATGTTTAATTTTTGTTATAATTGTTTTTTGGGTTACTAAAATTTCTGATCAACCTTGCTTCGTTAAAATAAATGATTTGATGAGCAAGGCAGCTTAAAATTCATATTCTGTGCTAATTAACAGATTCTTCTAATTGTTAGAATGCTCCTGATGTCTTTCTAATTCTTTCAACTCATTACTTTTTTAGCGAACTTACAGCTCTTAAAGGAATAGTAACAGATACTATGAAACTTCCTTTCTGTATATACACACTGCCTCAAAATACATTAATTTGTGAAAGCAGGCCAATAATTTAAAATCTGTTAATTGATGAGCTTTCCTTCCAAAACCAAGTGAAATATCCTTCCTATTTTCCATTTCTACTTTCCCATCTGGGATACTAAGATGCATTTTTAAAAGATTACTTCTAGTTGAAAATAATGTAGCAAAACATATATTAAAATTGCTGTATGCTTCCAGTGAATATATTTTAGTTAAATTAGTAGATTAAACCTCAGTTTCTGCTACTACTAAGAAGAACAAGGGGGAAGGACCTAATTTTACTTTTAAAATGTTAATTCCTCTATATGATTACTAACAAATAGAGCTCATCACACGCTGATTCACACTTGGATCATTAGGGAGGATGTTTTTGGCCATCGTCTGAATGGCTTCTCTGACTGTGAGTGCCGGTGATTGAAAAATGACTACTTTGCTGCAGACAAAGATGCTGAACACATGAGAAACATACTGGGGACTGTACAAATGGAGAACAAAACATTGTGCATATATAAATATTGGAAGGAAGGGTCATTTTAGAAAGAGGAGAAAAAAAGGCAAGTGGACAAGGAAAAGTGATGAAAATGTATTTGTTGCTTTTCAAGGCTCACCTGATAGCACAATCTGTGCATAGATTGTTTTTTAGAATGACTGAGAAATATTAAACCACTTATAAAATTCCCTTAACTATTGTTCTGTACTGATTTTAAGATGTTTAAATCGCAATATGTTTTATATACATATATATATAGACAGATAGATGATAGATATAGATGAACATAAAGATCAATATATACATATATATTTGTAAATTCCAATTAATTTTTAATACCAACTCCCAAAATTGACTGCTTGTGTATTGTTTTGTGAGGGATAATAATATTTCAGGCTACTGTTTTACAGTTTACAAGAGGGATGCACACACACTATCTCATTGGATATGTTCAACAATCTGGGGAAACAGACATTCTTGATTTTATATTATCAGTTAAAAAAAAGAAAAATTATGTAACAGGCCTAATAATATACAGATAGTGAAATTCTAATGAGGGGTACCGTATCTTTTTTTGTTTTTTAACTCCAAGCTTCAAAAACCCAGGAAAAAAGAAATTTGACAAATACCTTAAACGATTATGAAGTTAGTCAAACACATTACTTTGAGATCAATATTATCCTAGAAAAAATTTAGAAGTAATTATATAAACATCATT
The DNA here is from genome assembly GCA_004026905.1 of Hystrix cristata. Taxonomy (NCBI): domain Eukaryota; kingdom Metazoa; phylum Chordata; class Mammalia; order Rodentia; family Hystricidae; genus Hystrix; species Hystrix cristata. Next base: position 83,728 of record PVJO010004115.1, read on the forward strand.
TATTTTCACTTCGTGAAGACAGTTAATACCCAATGTAACTCAAAAGTTCTATGCTATACAAATTAATACAAGATCTGCTTTTCTTTAGCTTGACCAGTCAGTCGACAAACAGTGAGGAAAGGACAAAAAAGATCTCAGTTGTTGATGTCCCATAAAACCTAGTGCAGCTTCATTTTTAAAAATTAGCTCTAAGCTTCCCAGAAATAATGAGAAGGAGAAAAGGAAAAGTTTTGGTACCTTATTAAAATAAAGTTTGTCAATTTATCCAAAGAAACAAATATTGCATTGGTCTTAGATCAGAAAGAAATCTACCAGTGGCATTGCGTGAAGCACATTGTGCAGTCAAACATGTGATATTTTGGTGGGGGGTAATTCTGAGAAATTATTTATAAAATAAATTCTCAGATCACCCTGGATCTAAAGCTTTCTCTATTTTAACTGACCCTTGTATGGAGTTGGTATCGACTTCTGTTGGAAAAATAATGCAACCACAATATAGAAAGTGAGGTGATATAAATGTGCAATTTTCTGTTGAAATTCCCTAAATAGAATGATATCATAGAAAATCTTGAGGAATCAGTATCAATCTAACTCTCTGTTCACACTAGCCCTTTCAAACATCAACCAGCTCAGCAGGACTCCTGGGTTTAGCCAGTGCCTTATATTTTTCTGCCTAGCTGTCTCCCTCCAACCTGAGGAAGTCCCTTTCTCCCGGGATCCTTGCGTCCTCATGACACCTCCACTCAGCCCACAGCTCCTTCTTAGCACCTGCCCAGAACTGGGGTGTCCCACGCAGCTCCACTGTACTCACCCGCTGACAAAAATATTTGATTTCAGTAATTAGTTGTAGAGTCTAGTGGACACTTTTGTGTACTTTAAATTTGGCAAATTGAGTTTTCTAATTGTTGTTTTCAGCTGTCGGCTAGGAACTGTGTATTTTATATGCTCACAGGTGTCAGGCAAGTAATATAAATTAAGAACGGATGAAAAATATCTGAACATAAAATGGCAAAATTGCAGCAAATGAAACTGTAAGGTATGCTGGGAAGAGTGCCTGCTCTGGCTGAGGGAGGAGCAGGTGTCACTCCATTTATTAGCTGTTGCCATGTGGGATTTGAAGTAGGATTCAGCTGTGTGCTGGCAAGTCCTGTCATGTCATATAAACTCGACCTTTATGGCGGGAGTCTTTCCCAGAGTCTTCACAGACAACACTGATGAATCAGTACACATTTAAATCCTTTAAATCCACTATATTGTACTGTATTTTATCAGTCTGCTTTTTGTCACTGGTTCACAATGCTCAACACCCACAACTTTACGGAGGTTAATTTGTCTCACGGGTCCTAGGATTTAGTCCATAGCTGGCTGACTGCTAGATAGAAAGATCATGGCAGAAGGGTGTGACACAGGAAAGTGGCTCAGCTCATGGCAGCTAGGAAGGACAGCAGGGGACAACAGCACAGAAGAAGGAAACAAGGGCCAGACCCGTACTTTGTATTCAAGGTAACACCTCCTTGACCCTCCCCACCCCAGACACACCTAGAATGAGAGCGCCCATCAGATTAATCACTAAGCTTGATTGCCTCATGTACCAAACAATAACATAGTAAGTTTTCATAATGAAGGGACTATTACGTTAGAGAAATATAATTTTGACTAGTTATGAGCGAACCAATTCGAGCACTGAATCTAAACCAGGTATATCTACTCTACACTATATGTGTTAAGATTAAATAGGTAACATATAAAAGACTACAAACTAGAAAACATTTCAAATACATTGTTATTTAATGAATGAGAATGAATGCTTATACTGATTATTCAAATATATTTTAAGGCTTTGAATCATCAAATTGTTTAGTGGAACAAGAAACTATTTCCTAACCAATTTAGGTGAGATTTGACTGTACTTAATAATTTTGTTTCTTTAAAAATAGTTTTTATTTCTTTATAAATTGCCTTCAAGCCGTTTTATCTTATTACAGCCAGACTTAAGCCTGGTCACAGTATTATTTGCCTACATATTTAATTTAGTGATTATTTTTAGATATTTAAAAAATCATTTGACTCCTTTCCATAAGATCCTGATGAATTCTGTATTTAGGCTTTTTCCTTCTTATCTTAAAAAATTATCTGTCAATGCTATCTGCAAATATATTCCTGGGAACTAAATTTAATAGTCACATTACTCAAAGATACACATGGGAAAAAAAGAAAAAGAGAAGAAAGAAGATGATCTTGTTTTGTTTTTTAAAAGGATTATCTGTACAGATGAGATTTCATTACATTTCAGGTCACTATAGTATATAGTAAATAGTATATAGTGCATAGTATATAGTATATAGTACAGTATGGATACATCAATTTCTCTTTATACTTCTTAGAGGCTTGTGAATGAAATTATAATGAGCCTTATGTATATTCCCACTGTAATTTTTTACACTAGTGTTGATTTGCTCAGTATAATCTTAAACTTTTGTTGTTATTTTCTTGCTATGGAAAATTTATGCTAGTATCCAATCATAAATTATAACTTGATTACTTTGAGTAGTAGAAAACAGGACTTTCTAAAGAAATGCTTAAAATAAAGACCTGTTTCTTTGTATGACTAAACATTCATCCATATATGTCTGGACATAAAGATTTTTCCTTCTGTGGTTAATCACTATTTGGGTGCTCTCCAAATACACTCTGCCTCTGGGTATTCGTGCCCTTTAGTCCCCTGCCTTGATTCTGGGAATGAGTGGTAATGTTCTTTAACTAACAAAATGTAGTAGAACCAACTATTTGCCAGATCCACGTCCAAGACTAAGAAGATCTATTAATGTGTTATGTTGTGCTCTGAGGAACCCTGGCCAGTACGTTAGGAGTTTGACTGCAGCCTAGAGTCTATCAGACTGTGCAGAAGTCTGAGCTACCCACATACACGTCAATTGAGAGACTTAACTGACAGCAAGAACTGAAGCCTGAGGCATCCGGACCCAGCCAGCCTGAAGCCACCGGGCAGGGGCAAAGGCAAGTTTTCCTCATCAAGCCTGATCAATTTGCAAATGTGAGCAAATAAGCAAAATAAATATTGTTTTAGGCATCTATGTTTTGTGGTGACTGTGCCAAAAGAGATTACAAAAATATCTCTCTAAAATATTCCAGAAGAGTCTTTCGTCCTGTGTTACAGTCCTAAAAGTCTTTCATATTATGGGTCAGCTTTCTCATTTTCTTCACAGTACTATTTAAAGGAGTCTTTTAGCTTTAAAATAGTAATCTTAGTGGTGTGTCTAGGATCGAAGCCTCTGGAGCTTTACTGCACTTTTGTGTGATTATAAAATTATAACGCCTAGACCTGGGTGACTGCAGCCTCCGTCTTTAACGCACTCTTGCTTTTTGTTCTCACAGTCTGCCTGTTAGCAAATTCAGGGAACCCAAAGCAGCAAATGAGGGTTCCTGGAGATTCCTTTTTCTGTTTTAGAGACCGAATATAAATTTTGAATCTCAGTATCTCCTGACCACCATCCTTCCCCGTTCTCCTCTCTTCGTTCATAATCATTTCCGCACCATTTATAGAGGGTGACGGGCTCTGTAATAACAGGTAGCAGGTCCATTTCCTGTGGTGTTACCACAGATGAGTTCCAGAAACCCCATTCCCATCGTCTTCCCGACAAGAAAATAAAATATTTAATCTGTCAACACTCAGGACTTGATGTTATTGAGTCCTGTCCGTATCTCAAAGATCTTGGTAAATTCTTGGGTTTTGTTGTTGTTGTTGCTGTTGTATTTCTTTTTCTTTTTGTGCTTAAATAAAATTGATATAAAGGATGGACAAGACATGAAAGACAGTCTTTGGCTAAGATGTGGCAGTATTTGGTGCTGCAAATGAGAGATGAAAAAGGAATTATTTCTGATGTTTTAGGTTATATAGCTATATGAAAACAAGGCATTTTTATTAATACAGAAAGACCTTTGGATTATCATAAAAACGTCCAGTGGAAGACACTTCATTCAGGCATCAACTAACATCAACTTTTTAAATTTCAAATTGTGTTAGGAAGGTTTTCAGAATATGATTTCATTCACTTTCAGCTTACTAATGACCAACCCGTTGATGCAGACTTTGACTAAAAATGAAGAAAGGAATAAGAACATGAAGAGAAATCAGTTTGGGTTCTGTAAACTCTGTTCACAAGGAAATCATCCTTCTAATTATTTCTCACTTCTAGATTGTACAGAAGGCAAAATGCTTGGGCAATAATATAAGCCCACTCGATTTCCCTTTCATAGGGAACTGTTTCAGCATTGATGGCTATCCATAAACAGAACATGTCTGAAACCTGCAAATATCTTATTCTCATGGAGGCAAAAAGATAGAATTTCAGGCCTAGATTGGAATAGACCCAGCTCACATAGTTAGCATTGTGCGGTCGTAGGGCACTGTCTCTTTCACTTCACCTAAGGGTTTCTGCCTCAAAGATTTTCTAACTTCACCCCAGCTCTGGTGAAACTTCACCTCAGACTCATGTAGGTATATATTTACTCTATGATATTTGCATGTAAATGTTTTAGAGAGATTGTCCAAGATCAAATCTCATCATACCAAGTACAAGTAGAAACTCTAGGGGAGGTGTGTTTTTTCTTTGTCTCTTGGACTCCTGATGAAGTCCTTTCCTTCTGCAGCCACAGAAAACAGCCTGAATACTTAACATCTGGATTAGGTGAGACTAAATACAAAACTAGATTTAGGAAGTTGCTACTTATGTCAAGCGCTTCACCAAACCTAGAGACAAAACCGCAGGGTCAATGTTTCCTTTCTGGGACTGCAGAAACTAAGCTTTAGGGGACCTCAGATTTCTGGATCACTGAGCAGAAATCAAGAGTTACCTCCTTCAGTTCATGTTAGCAGACAGTTGTAAAGTATTTGTCAGAGGAAGGGAAGGGGAAGAAATAACATACACTGGCAGCATTCCAAAATGTCAAAATAGAGTCCTATAAGAATTCATGAAATAAATCAAATTACCTACAAAAAATATCAGTTATGGTTTCAAAACTTCTGTCCAAATAATAGACTAAAATCACTACAGTTTTAAAATGACAAAGAGAGAAGCAAAGAAATTCTTTGCTCTTTAAGGTTACTCTTACCATGTAGCAAAATAGAAAAAGATAAAGCATATAAGCTTCATAAATATACTGCCAGTAGTCCTTTCCATTAAAAAAATTATAAGGACTTATTTTGGGCAAATGAAGAATAAAACAGTATGAAAATCTCTCAAATTAGAAAGCCACAGCATAGAAATAAATTAGGTAAGAACTGAATCCATCTAAACATAAAATTATATTTAGAAAATAGCATATCATGAATAGTCCTTCGAGTAAAATGTTTAAACAGAATATTAAACATTATAATTTGACAAAAATAAACTTACTAAAAATCCCAGAATATACCTATAGAAACTAGCGGAGAAGGAATAAGAGAATGTTAGGAGGAAGAAAAATATATTAATTTACTCTATGTACTAGAACTTATTAGACAATGTATAATTCTTAATTTTTATAATTACAGAAATAAGTCATTGTGACTCGCAATAGTCACAAGTAAATGACTGAGCTAATATGTACATAAACATAGATAAAGATAGGTCTCAAATTAAACAGGGGGAGGAAAAGAGAGAGAAAGAGAAAAAGACAGAACATCACATAAAGCAGGATTTCAATAGAATTTAATTAAATATGATAAGAGGTCAGCTTTTATAGATCAAAGGACAAGTCATTGCACTGTTAATCTGTGAAAAGGAAGGACACAGGTTAATCCAGCAATGGAAAGCTGGAGGAGTCTTCTCTCAGGGCCAGAGCAGGGCACAGAGCCCTCGTAGGGCTGCTGTAGGGAAAAGGGAACCGTCAGAAACAAGAAATGGAAACTAACTGCTGCGTTCTTTGATGCATCAAATATCACAAAACAAATAAAGGTAAGGGAGTTTTGAAACTCCCTTTTTAAAATCCAAGTCTAATATTTAAAGCAGATTAACAATAGATCTAATATGGCTGCTTTTGAGTGAAGATAGTTTTGCACGTTTTTATCCACACACCTATATGTGCGCACATTGAACACCCTCGAAAGATATTGTTGCTCATTGGGTTAAAACATTTTATATTAAATAAACATTTAATTTTTGAATTTCCCATGGGAAAAAAATAAAAGAAAATCTGCTTTCTCCTAATTCAGTGATTACCACAATCACATTTTAATGCATATTTTTCATGATCTGCGGGGCAGATACAATCATTACTATTTGTAACACGTGACTGCGTGTTATTCTATAAACTGCTTTTCACAAGAATTTTTTTTTAATTGACGAACAGAAATTGTACATCTTTATACACCACAGCATGATGCTTTGGCACATGTATAGGTTGTGTAGTTATCAGTTCAGGATATTAAAGGAAAAGAATAAAGTTGAAGCTATCGTTGGGTATGAGGCTGTCTCCCTTACAAGGCGAGAATGCGGCCCACTATCTAAGCAGCAGGCCTCACAGTGTGATCTGTGAATCGCTGGGTACCCTCGGAAACTTTCAGAGAATCCAGGACATTCACGTTGTTTTTACATAATTGTAAAATGTTACTTACTTTTTTCACTATGTGAATGTTTGTGCTGATGATGTGGTGATGCGGGCTAAAAGTGCTGGCATTTCAAATAAGCCAGGCTATGGCACCAAATGGTACAAATAAACTTTGTATTCGCTATTGTCATGCACTCAAAGGGAAAATGCAAGTTTTTTTCAGAATGTATTTGATGAAGTAGGAAATAATTTTAGTTTTATTAAGTCTCAACCCCTGAGAACATTTTTTTGTACTATTTTGAGTAATTGAGTTGGAAGTATTCATAAAGAACTTTTGTTATGTATAGAAGGAGTTGTCTGAGGAATCTGTGCCCTTGTTTGAGTTGCAAGCTGAACTAGCCGTTTTTTTTGTGGAACAGAGTTTATGCTTGAAAGAAAAACTGGTGACAAATAATGGATTTGCTGACTTGAATATTCAATAGATTTTTTAAAAATAAATAAAGCAAACATCACTTCAGGAAAAACAACTGTTGTATTTTTGCTAAATTAAATTTCAAGGCTATCAGGAAACACTATAATTTCGGAAAACTTGTACTTCCCACTGAAGCTTGATAGTTTCCCAGATTTTCTTGATAAGCTTGGTGATGGTAGTAATTATGTAATTTTTTTGGTATTTTATAACCAAAAACTGTATAACTCAATGAGCTTGTATTTTCTAAGTGACCAGTATGTGACCTCACAAAATTTAAAAGGCAAGCTACACTGATGGATTTTGATATAACAGAGTGTGAAAGGCCCCTTGATATAGTTTCAGATTTGACATCCCACACGTTGTAACTAGCTTTACGAAATTTATGACTCTGTTAAGTTTTGATGAATTATTGAATAAAAAAACTATTTTCATCTATAAGTTTATTTAAATACTCCCTTTCCAACGAAGTAGCTGCGTGATGCCGAGTTTTTTTCATATCCTTTACCCAAGATAACCTCACACAATAGATTTAAAATAGAGGGGGTGGGGATTTACCTCAGTGGTACAGCGCCTGCCTAGCAAGTGCAAGGCCCTGAGTTCTATCTCAGCACCCCATCCCCCTAAAAAAAGAAGCGAGTAAATAAATCTAGTGATCTCCTATTGCATTTTACACTAAGGATATTTGTACAAACGTAAAACAACGTTATTGTCATTATTTTTTCATGTTGAAAAATGCACCATTAAAATGTATTATTGGTATTAACATGCCACAGATTTATTATTTTTTTTTCAATTTTAACTTCCAACCTAGAGTAAGTAAATAACATTTACAAATAAAACTTTGATTTTTAAAGCTATAAAGAAGTTCTCAGATCCGATATTTGCGAACTTGAAAGCAGAAATTATATTGGCTTGAAAGTAGAAATTATATGGGCCTCATTTTATGACTACAATATAATAAAATTACCAATCAGTTACTAAAACACTCAAAAAAAAAGAAAAAAGAAAGAAAGAAAGAAAGGAAGAAAGAAAGAAAGAAAGAAAGAAAGAAAGAAAGAAAGAAAGAAAGAAAGAAAGAAAGAAAGAAGCTTGACGTGAAAAGTGCCCATATTTAATTAACTCAATTTTGGGTAAAATAGGACTAAAAATTTAAAGCTCAACAAATCTTAGGAAAAGCAACCATAAAAGTCTTGTGTGTATATTTACTCTTGAGATATGCCCAATGAAGGGCTTAGAGGCAGCTTCAACCCTCTGATGTTATTATTAACTAAGTAATACATGAGAACAAGGTAAAGAATAAATTTAAAAAGGTAAGTAAGAAGAAACAAACTCGGAAAAAATAAACCCAAGGAAACAGAAGTACTGATAAGAAATATGACTCAACAAAGCAGAAAAATATAACTTTATAAATCAGAAAAATTACAGACACATGGAAGTATGTGAGTTTAGAAAATACAGGATGGACATTTTCTTCCCTTTCCCAATATATTACATTTTAGTCTTTATTTACACTTAGGGAGGGGGAATGGAACAGAGGACAAGAGAAATAAGAAATGGAAGGAAAAGATGGAAACAAAGCTTTTGTAGATAGGGAAGGATGAGGAGGTGAGGGGAGGGGGATGGGAAAAAAAGAAGCAACAAGATATATCATGTACAGGTACAAATCCCCTATGATGAATGTTATCATTATGTACATCTAAAATGTACCATTAAAATAAAATTTTAAAAAAAAAGAAAATACAGGATGGACAAATTGTAGCAAATGTGTTCCAGCAATGGAAAGAAAGGCATTAATACCAACAAATGCCATCTTCCATCTCCAGAATTCTTGCTTGGTCTTTGGTGGTGGCTGTGTTTGTCTGCCCGCCTAGATCGCAAACAGCTCAATGGCTTAGCTGATATCTATTTCATCTCATACCCTGCCTAACTCAAAGTAAATGTGAATCGAAGGGAATTATTTGGTTGATTTCTTTTTTTTTTTTTTTATGAGGATACAAATAAGCAGACCCCAGAGAAGCTATGGAGTGGGCGAGCTGGCTTTTGACCCATAACCCTGTACTCCTTTTTACCCATCTTCTCTCTCTGCTTCACTGTCACGTCACACTTTATTTTTCCATGTTGAAACTCAAAGTATTACAGCTTAGTTAAGTAAATGCTCCATCTAAAGGTGTTAAAATTTTAACAGGAATAAACGGTTAGGCTAGAAAGATTCATCTTGAATATAAATACTATGCCTTGCCCAGAACATTAATTCTAAACATGGATTAAATGTTTGAGTGATAAAATTTTAATTAATACTATTTATTATAAAAGGTTCATTTAGGGGATGTGTGAGTTGGGATATGTTTTTGCTAGTAATCCTGTATATGTTAGCTTTCTTTTCTGACAAGACGTAACTGCTATTTTGAGGTAGAATCAGTCTTTCAAATTGGCCTCTGTATTCATATTTAGTTTTGTTTGGTCAGTTGGACTGGATGGTTCCTATTGGTCCCTCTGTCCTTCTCCACATTCCCTTGCGTTTAGGAGGAGGATCTTCACAGACATTTTAGAAGGTTCACTTAGCATTTAGTGCCCATTTAGCCAGTGGGAGCACCTACATGCATTTGAAGAATAGGAAGCGACAAGTTCGTGATTCAGTCCTCTGAATTCCTTCCTGTTGGATTGTTGTGGCTAATCTCCACGTCTCTACTAAAGATCATGGCTCCTGTCAATCACCTCACCTCATATATATGCACATCCTGGATCCCAGAAACCACACCCTCTTCCTGCCCTTCTTTAGCAGTAAAGGCCGTGGGTTTGTGGATCATCTCTTACAGGTTTCTTTAATGTTCTTTCTAACTTTGTAAGAAAGCTGGGAAGTTATTAAACTCTTCTCAGTAGCCCCATTTGAGTGTTATCTGTTTCTACCAAGACCATAAGCAAAATATCAAATAGTGCATTTTCCAAGTAGAGAATATTTTTCTTCTCACATTTTGCACATCTTCGCCCCTATTTTGACATCTCTGTTGCTATCATGTAGAGGTTGCCACTAACAATGACAATCCTGCATTCTAGATTTTCTAAATAATATTTTCCATTGGCATATCATTTTTCCATTAACAATTTAGCTGATTAACTATGAAGTAAATTTGTATGATTTCACATGAATATCCATATAAATCATTAGACATGCTCATTATTTTGTCTGATTCTTTATCCTGTTATCTCCTGCTTTGGCAAATATAGTCTTGCAAACTATTACCTTGGCTTCTGTAACTTAGGCCCTCTGGCCTCTTCCTTCTGGGCCCCTGCCACTCAGCTCTTCGGAGAGTACTCCATTGTCGTGGTGGGTCCCTGTTTTGTGTGTAAATCTGTCATAATTGACAGAGGAGGCTGAAAAGAGTCAACCAAGCATGATCATCTCTAAAGGGCATATATATGCATTTTTTTCTTTGCAACAGATATTATTTTGCTATTCAAAATGGGAAATGGATAAATAAGATAAAATCAAGTTAATTAGCTCACCAAACCTTGTTAAAGTTATTACAGATTATTAACCTATTTTCTAAAATAGGTCTATTTTTCTCATCAATTCCACACATTTATGTCTCACTGATTTCATTAGTGTGTCATATAAAGGGGCAGGTTACCACGAGCATTTAAATCCTGCCTGTCATGTATTAGATTACTAGCTCATGAACATAGATGTCCCTTCAAAGCTAAAGTCATAGGTGTGAGTTATACACATTTATTCCCAGGGAAAGTTTCTGTAAGACAACATAAATAATAACCCCCAACCAAAAGATGATACCATGATATATTCATGACCTAAAGGAAGAACAAATGTCTTTTACAAGATTTATAACCAAAATGGTATTTTAGAAACAGTCCTCCCAGCATCGCTTTGCTCCCAGAGAAGAGGTGCAGAGTATCAGGGTTTGCGCAAGTAGGAGAAGGCCTGGAAGTGGAGATGGAGCCTGGCGCACCGCTCAAATCCCATCACAAAGATTTCTGCTGCTTTGCCTCAGGACTCTCTGCGTTTGGCCTCTTCTTAGAGTCTCCTGACTCACCGTGAGGGCCCTTTTCCCTCTGAGGATTCAGGAGAATGACATCATAAAATAGGAACTATCTGCTAGGAAGTATCTCAGAGATCCCTTCAATCCTCAATACATAGCTCCTCAGGTTGCAGTTGGAGGTTGCAACTCCAAGACTGGTTGTCCTTCTAAGGTCATGCTAATTCTTGGTGACAGCACGGAATCATTTGACTTGAAACTTCTCCCCCCACCCCACCCATCCCTCTACCACACTTCTGCTTAGAAGCTAGAGGTTCACTGTCTGAGAATTTCTGTGATCACACATTATTTATAGTCTACTCAGACTACAAAATTTGCTGGGAAATGTGTCTTATTAGTAATATATTCTCCACTCTTGCCAATTTTATACTTTTACTTTCCCTGCTATATCCACTCTCCCTCCCCACATTCCTGCTCGCTAGACCCTATCCCATATGGGATATTTGGCTTTTCAGCCACAGATTTATCAATTTAACTATTTCTTTCATAGACATCGTAATAGTGTTTGACTGCATCATTCTCCTAGGTTTTCGGTAGACATTTGAAGACAGTAAAGATGGATATTATCCAAGAGTTTATCGCCAGTGGGACTGAGGTCAGTCCCTCTAGGCAGTATCAGACTGCATTATTGAAAGAGTCACTGGTAGCAAATGCATCTTGGAAGATTTCCAATGAAGTTTTTAGTTAGGAAAAGTCTTAAACAACTGTGCTGCTATTCAGTGGAAAATTGGTATGTAATATACTTGGGAATTTCTGTGAAATATTACAATCTGATCATTATTCAAAAATGTATTCATATCACCACTGGATAAAGTCATGTAAGTGAATAAGTAATCAGATCATTCACACCCACTAATGGCATCAGTTCCTCCTGTGTGTCACGCTAGTGTGAGGGCAGCTGGATCTGAGACACTAATCAGAAGAGAGAACATGCAGGGTGCAGTGGATTTTGACATCTGATTAAAGGTCATCCTTCTAAAATATTCCTGCAGCTGTAGTTCTTCTGGTAAACTGATATGGTCTTAACAATGAGAGGCTCCAGTGTTTTCCCAGGTTTAACAACATGTACACAAAGTAGGGACATTTACTCCTATCCTTGAATGTGGTAAAAAGTGGCATACAAAACTAACGACGATGAACAAATGAAAGTGTGTTCATTATGGATGATAGGACAGTGCTAGAAAAGTCATTTGGTTTAGAAAATTCAAGCTTTAGACTTTGGCAGCAAGAGCTGTAAGGGAAAAAACAGTAAGGGCAGAAAGAATATCTGGACTCTAAAACAAACCCCAGGATTTCTGCTTATAGTATTTGGACTCATCTTTTTATAAACTATGGTCAAAAACATTTGTAAAATATTGTATTTAAAATACGGCATTTGCGAGCTAACGAGGGAGTGACAAAAATGAATGTTGGGGGGATCATATATCCCTTGAGGGCATTTGCTCATTCCAGGCTGACTCCAAGCTGAGAGTCTGGGAATACAAAGGCTACTTCTGGGCTAGGGATTTAGCTCAGCGGTTAGGAGTGTAAGGCCCTGAGTTTGATCCCCACCACCAAAAAAAAAAAAAAAAAAAAAAGAAAGGCTACTTTTGATGATCTTACAAGGTTAACAGGACAAAGTTTGGAGATTAGAAATTTTAAAAAATAAGTTAATCATTTAATATTTATTATATACCAGTTGCAATAAAAAGTGCGAGATGTGCATACACATGCATGTTCATACACACACACACACCCCACACACAGACAGTGGCTTTTGCCCAGTCTATGGCCATTTTACAAATGATTGGTACTAAGTAATTGTCCCCAAACAGCCCTTAGTACCCAGAACTGGAGAATGAATTGACTAGAATACTAATTACCCTGGAACTAAGAATAATGGTTTCTTATGATATCTCCAGAAATACGAGCAATGTTCTACTTCAGTTTCAAGTAATAGGACATAAGTTATTGTGATTGACTTCAGATTAAAAAACCAACTAGAGTGCTGCAAATTTTTGTGAAAAAACACCAGTAGACTTTTATAGATCAAAATCATCATTGGTGTTAAATACATACATCCTTAGCTGAGCATAGTGGTACACACCTGTAATCTCACTCTGGGAGGCTGAGGCAGGAGGACCATAAGTGTGAGCCCAGCCTGGATAACTTAAGGTGATCTTGTTTAAAAAACAAAAACAAAAACAAAAAAGCCATCCATACTTTATGCTTAGAAAGATGATGATTTTTATTTTATGTTTAAAAACAAAATCACAGGATACCATCAGCATATAATGGTAAACCGAATGTTAATATTTTGAAGACGATATAAGCCACATTGGAGTCATATCATTAAAACTTTACAAATCCAAGTCGGGCATGGCGGCACATGCCTGTAATCCCAGCACTCGGAAGGCTGAGGCGGGAGGATCGTCATGAGTTCAAGGCCAGCCTGGGCTACATAGTGAGTTCAAGTCCAGCCTGAACTACATAGCAAGACCCCATCTCCACAAAAACAAAGCAAAACAAAATAAAACTTTACAAATCCATTCTTCACTGAGACAAATTCCACCTATATTTGCTGATAATCATTAATTTAGTTTTCCCCTCCAGTGTTTCATTTTTTTCTGGTGACTTTGTTTCCCTATTCTTAGAAAATAAATTTTCCCAATTGAAAAAGATACTCTTTTTTATTTGTACCACGTTTTTATTTTTATTTATTTATTTCATTCAGATCACTTTGTTGTTGTTATTGTTGTTGTTGTTGTTGTTTTGAGACAGGGTCTTGCTATGTAGCCGAGGAGGGCCTCGAACTCATGGCAATTCTGATGCCTCAGCCTCCTGAGCACTGGGATCACAGGCCTGCACCTCCACGCCTGGCATGGAACATTTAGGAGCAGAGCATTTATATTGAACTACGACAGTGCAAAGAGACTGTATCAAATCATGGGGGGCTTTGCTCACATTCACTATATACAGGCTCTCTTCTGCTGACCTCTGTGCAGACCCTATCAACCAAGCAAGTTGCATTCTCTGTAACTCCTTGCCCAACCCCCACATTCAATTATTCACCTGTTACTACGAATCCTCCATCTTCAGCATCCTTTTAATTTGTTTAAACTAAAGGGACTGTTGCAGCAAATTTTATTCCACTACATGCTGGCTGGGCTAGTGTAGAAACTTCTCTGAAAACTTCCTGTCTCAGCATGCACTCCTTTTTATGCATCCTTTGCCAAGAGCTTTTCTGATAAGTGGTTCTGATCATGCTGGGTGCCTATTGAAAGACTGTGATTGGCTTCTTTTGGGGCCTCAAGATAAAGTAATCTTTCTTAGTTGACTATCCAAAGCTATCAGAATATATGTGAATTTATTGTTTTAGTCTTATTTCTTATCATTCCCAGTAGATTTCAGCCATATTCCCAAATGGTCCATATTTTTTCAGGATTTACAATCTTTGTCTTCAATATGGGCATCGTTTGCCTTTTCTCTGCTCAACAATTCTGAGTTAGCTGGCACAATCCTTGTCAAATATCGGTACCCCTTGAAAGTTTTCATTTCATACATATGTAGATACTATAGAAAAATATTTTATTAAAGATTTCATAAGGAAAAAGGAGAGTGGGGGTTATATGTTTGAACTCACAATATTTTGCCTTCTCCAAACTGGCCAATTCCCATCCAACATCATTTAACTCTCTCTCCTACTCAAATGCCACCAACCATCTGTTCTTTTTCATTTCCTCCTTTTTCTAGACACCCCAGTCAACCCCATCCTACTGATGCCAAATATTCCATTCTAAGTCCTTCTAAATTTTGTCACTTCTTTCTTACTACAACTTAACTACTTTGGCTTCTCTAATTTTGTATTCATATTTTAAGCAACTAATATTAACTTCATCATGCAACAATATATTGAGATGGTCCTTACCCCAGATTTTACCTCTAGATATCTTGATCAACTTGTTAAAGACTATAAAGACAGATAGACAGACAAAAAGATAGAAAGATCGATAGATGTTCTATCGATTTTCCCTAAAATTTTTCCCTAAAATTTTTCTTCCTGTCAAACATAGTAGAGAAATTTAAGGGATTTAAGATATGATTTCAATGTCAATAAGGAATGAAATATTTATTTTCTCCCTTCGAAACTGTGTAACTGCTGAATACTTAAGAAATATGTGTGTAGCAAGAATATTAGAAAGTCCCGTTCCCGATCCATTTGGAGAATGATGTGCACAAACTAACTTGGCAAAACAGAGAAGAGAGGTAAAAGAGTTTTTCTATATTTTCAACACTTTTCTCCTAAAGGAGTTGTATTAATTAGAGAATATTATCAGCAAACAAAAAAAATCGGGTCAGTGAACACACATTGTTAAGCAACTTGTGAGGACTTTTCTTAATGGAACTGGATTTATGTATTATATATAGTCATAAAGATTTCCTTCCATATGGTTTCTGAAAGCTTTTACCCACTTTTCTTCCCTAAGGAAGAATATTTTATAAGTGCCCATTAGTTTGCCAAACTGGACTGAAGTGAATTTGGCTTAGAAAAAATCACAAAGACTCTAGTTCTAAAGTAGATTTTAAGCAGATCAATTTGTTTGGGTTTGAATGCAGTCTCTTCATTGACCAAATCCAGCCAAAGATAACAGTTTTCTCCCATACTGCTATAGGGCCAATTTCGATGCTGATGACAATTTTTCATTCATGGAAATTATGAAAGGGACCAGCTTGCCTGCCACTTGGGAAATCTCCCAAAGTGAGAATACCTACACACCACTGGCCTTCTCCATTCCTACCCTGGTGTAGTTTGACAATGAATTCGAGAGGACCACTTAAGAATTATTTCACTGTAGCAGCAATCTACAGTCATTCTCAAATGAGTGTGTTGTCTTATTTTTATGGAGAGTCAATTAAAAATAGATTTGAATACTGTATAGCTCAGCACAAGCCTCTAGCTCTCTGGAATATCATTTTCCCTATAGACAAATCTGCTTTTGATCTTTTCCCTTCAGCTCTAGGTTTTATTTTATTTTTTAATTTTTGATTAATAGTACACCAAAAAAGTAATTAAAATGGATCCACACTAAATTGATAATGCTATTACCAAAAGCATTTTTAAACTGGCACTGTACTTCAGTGATCATCCTGCTTCCACCCTCCTTAGCCAGCGTAAGTACTACAACAAGGAAAGGAAAGCTTGTATTGAGAACTTTCTGCCTGCCAAGCACTGTGTTAAATACTTTATATAGATTATTCAATTTTGAGAAAAAAGTATTCTTATCTCTTGGTTTATAGATGAGAAAAAAGATCAAGATAGATTAATTTACTCAAGGTGACAGAAATACCAAACGGTGATTTCAAAGTGTATGCATTTTCCACTTGGCCATGAAAAAGTGTTTACCCATATGAGCTTTCTCCTTCAGAAAGCATCACCCGAAGCTGCCATGGTAATAAGAGAGGGAAACAGACATTTCAAGTGTCTATTCTGTGCCAAGCGTGATCTTCAATATAATGCAATTGATCAGGCAAATATGCTCTGGTCATCAATGTTGGCGCCAGGTGCTACGTTAATAATGTTGATATCTTTCCTTTAGTGTATCACTGAGTCATCAGCCAGAGCTAGGACATGGATTATTCTTAGCATTGTAGAGGAGAGAACAGTGATCAGAGCACCGAATTAACTAACACAATTTTGTTGTGTTCTTAAATGGCAATATCTGAATTCACACCCAGATGTTAACGCTCGATGCGGCCCAGCTCCTCTGCGGCTCTGATTCTGCCTTCTCAGAACAATTGAAGTCCGTGACTCATCCAGGGACATGAGTGATTTTGATCCTCTTGTGTGCTGCCCCACAGCCCAAATCTTTTGCATCTGGATGTGAAAAATATTGGCGATGGGAAGGGAGATAGCAGAGAGGGGAGAATGAAGTAAAGGGGCTCGAGATGTGGTGTGTGTATGTACCGATGGCCATGATGAGTATATCCACTATGCATCATGAACATATACTAAAAACAAAAGGAAAAAAGAAGCAGAGTGCTTGCTATCTGGACTCTATCCCATAAGCCCCACGTCTGCAATGCCACTAAACTTTAATATTTCAAAAAGTTTCTGACCTTCACAAGGGCCACCAGAGCCCTCATTTAGAACCTTCTATATGATTTTTGCTGAAGACAGGTCTCCTCTGTGTTGGGAGATCATTCTCACTGATGCACATCATACTGGCAATGTGTAGATCTTCACGCAGCAGTGGATAATCAGGGAGGAGTTGGCTTTACTAAATGGGTGCTAGATGGTCTCAGTAGAAGGGGGATAACAAAGGTTCAACACAGATTGTCTCCACACCCAGGTTGATAGCTCTAGAACCATTTCATCTCCTGGACCAGAATAGTAGAGGGAGTCAGTGGTCCCATGTGGTGGCATATCCAGGGAAAGGAAGAAGGGACAACAGGAGCTGTCCATGCCGCGTGACAGCAAAAAGGAAATGCAACAACGTCCAACACCCACAACTTAAAAGAAGAGTTTTAATTTAGCTCATGGTTGTGTGTATTCAGTCCATGGTCAGGTGGCCCCAGAGCAGAAATGTCACGGTGCAGCAAAGTTGCTTAGCTCATGGTGGCCAAGTAACAGAGCAGGAGAATAGTGCCAAAGAGAAAGAAGCCAGGGATGATATATAGTACCTAAGTCTGTTTGTCACTTTCCTCATGGCTGGGACAGAATACCTGACACCTGCGACTTGAAGGAGATGAGTTTTACTGTTGCTCATATTTCAGAAGTTACGATTAGTGTTCAGTAAGCTGAATGGCAGGAAAGTGTGGCAGAGGGCAGAGGGAAGGGAAGCTGCTCACATTGCACAGGTCAGGAAGCAGATAGAGAAGGAGGCAACCAGGGAGGGAGATACAGCCTTCCAGGTCACACTACCAATGACCTGTCTCTAACCAGGTCCCACCTCTTAACAAGTCAGCAGTAGTGCCTGTACACTCTCTGTGCAAAAACCCTGCTTCTGGGCACATGAAGCTCTTGGGGCACATTCTTGCAGAACCATAACACCAAGGTCTCACCTCCACAACCTGCCCCTACATGCCCCACAATGTGTTTTACTAAACTATTAGGCATTTCTGAATCCAATCGAGTCCACAAATCAAGATCATCAGATAACATCTGCCTCTGATTCTGCCCGAATGAGCAATTCTCTTCAATGGGAGTGACAGGATGTCTTCTCAATACCGCAGCCCACTCTTACCCTCCCAAATGACTGGAGAGGCAAGCTTTTTCCAAAACCTGATTGCCAACACCGTTCAAGCTGATGAGACCCAGGTTTTCAACCTACTCTCTATGGGAGGAAAGGAAATCCCTCATATCAACAACTTCCCTTAAGTGAATCCTCTGGCTATCCTTCAATTCCCCTTGGAGTGGCCGGCTCTACTCCTTTTATGTTCCAAAGTCATTGGCAGAGATCACTCAAGAATAGAAGAGTTGCAGAGCTGGGATGTTTCTGCTGCTTTCAAGCCACATTTGCTTTAGCACCTCACTTTGAAAGGTGGCAGAGATGGTTGACCCCTGTGGCGTCAAAGTCAGGATTGACAAGCTGAGGGAGTACGACGTACTGCACGATAGGTATTTAATTCATCTCCTCATATGGCTCTCCAGAATGACCAAATTATGAGAGACAATGTGCACTAAAATATTGTCTTGTAGTTTAAGTTTTAGCTCTCTGTCTTTTCCAAGTTGTCGCAAGAGACCAGCAAAGCACACACATGTGTGATTGCTTGTCCCCAGTGCTAATGTTATTAAAATGAATGATCTACTAGGAGAAGGCTTGAATTCAAATGAAACCAGCCAAAATAATGCAGAATACACTGGAATGCTAAGATGAGATCCTCTGCTGACTTATTTAACTGAATGTGGCAAATACCTCCCAAGATCTATATTTTTAACTAAGAAAAGAAAAAGAAAATAAAAAATAGAGAGAGGGGAAGCTTTCATCTGAAAAGCAGACTTTAATTAAAGGAAAATATAATGAAAAAGAAATGAGTATAAACTCTAGAAAGTATAAAATGCAAATGCATTTTCTTGCGCACATAGCTTTCTACTATGAGAACATATTAAAATTAGTATTCAGATCTATGGGATAGGGATTCTATTATTAAAGCAACTGAAGAGTTTTAATATTATAAATATGTATGACTTTGTGAAACCGTAAGAAATATATTCTACTCAAAGTTCTACTAATGCTGAATATTTTAATGAAACTTAATGCATTTTTATATGAATGGCATAAATTATCCACTTTAAAATTAGATAAAAACTATTTGAGAAATAATTATAAGTATGTGTTCATTAGATTGGAGTCGGAGGACTGCTGGATAAGGGCATTGGGTCAATCCTTCATCTGCCTCCAGGCACTCAATTCCATGATAATGCCCCAAGCATGTTATGGCAATTGAATCTCAATATTTGGATAATTCTAATTCATTTTTACTCCTCGTTCACATTTCTACTCTGGTCATTCATGAGAATTACTTGTTTAAAAAAAAAAAATCATGTAAACGTTTTCCTATTTGGCCATTGAGCTGAGGTACCCTCTCCCATGCCCTGCTCCCCAGGCAGAGCCAAACAACATGATAGCTTTTTGTTAATGATGGCAAAAGATATTCAGATTGTAATATGTACTTAACAGTCATGGCTTTTAAATTAATCACCAATGATTATCTTCTGTTTTCCTACCAGCAAGCCTCCTGTAAGTCTACAGCAAATTTTTAGTATGGTTTGTGTAAATAATCAGATCTTACATCAATACTGATTACTACAATGCACAGTTACACTTCTATTTTACTTAAATATATATTTAGTTTTACAATGCAATTTTTCTTCTGGATGTCTTACTTTCTTTTTCTCTCCTCTTTGCTTCTATTCTTCATCCTTGATTCTGCTCTACCAATCTCTGATGCCAATTCCAGTGAAGAATAGACAATACCAGAAATTATAGATATTTGGTATAAACACAATTGTATATTTGTAATATATATGTTACTCCAGTAACTATACGTATTACACATCACTCTGTACATCTATACATATTTATCATCTATTTTTAAAAACATGTTTCACACACAATTTCTTTACAGATTTAAAAATAATACAGGTGTCTATTATTAAAGAAAAGGATATGGCTTTGATATTTCCATATTTCATACAAACAACACTGTTTTTGTGTTTTTAGAACTATCCTGAACAGACTGTTGAGCACATAGCAATCTAAGCTGAGCATTATAATCCATCTCACTAGTTTTAGCAAGGGTGAGGATGGAAGAGGATGTGTGCGGGAATGACTTAGCTGGACTTAACTGCTCTGCTCCCTCCTGGACAGTGGGATGCTGGACAGTGGGATGCCGGACAAGTGGGATGCTCCCCTGGGTATGTGGGCCTTTCTGGGCCTAATATAACATCCAAGTCTGTGCTGAGGACAGGTAGACAGGGAAGGATGCACAGAGCACTCTATGGTTTTCAGTAAAGGCCTCCAAAATTTTGATAAATCATGTCCATTGTTATGGTTTGTGTCTAGATGTCCCCCCAAAGCCTCATGTGGTAAGAGATAGCTGGATCTAGAGTGTGTGATTACTAAATTGATCCATTGATCCATTGATCGGTTTGGCATCATTCTGCTGGGATCAAGGATGTGAGACTGAGATTGGGGGTGGGAGTGCGGGCCGCCCTGGGGGCAGGTAGCCTAGATAAAAGATACAGGAAGAAGCTAACTAGCTGCTTGTTTGCATTGCTTATTTGCATACATTCCTTGCATTTCCTCACTTTACTTTGCTGCCGGTCTGGTCTGCCATGCCAGTCGAGTCTGCCTCTGCCATGCTGCCCTGCCTCGGACCCAGCGGACTACAGACTGAAATCTCTGCAGACTGTGAGCTAATAAACCTTTCTTCCCCCAACTTTGGGTGTCGAGTATTCTGTCCCAACAACGAGAGAAAAGTAACTAAAACATCCATTATCTCCTGTCTATAAGAATCAAAAATCTAGACTTGTAAAAGAGAAATCTGGCTGGGGGATTTAGCTCAGTGGTTAGAGTGCTTGCCTTGCAAGCACAAGGCCCTGAGTTTGATCCCCAGCACCAAAAAAAAAAAAAAAAAGAGAAATCTATACGATTTTTAATCCTTAGTTGTCTGCAGTGTAAAGGAAATCATAAGCTATATTTAAATGACTGTGTATGGGGAGAAACAAGTTTGTTGGCACATTTCATCTATTCTTAATCTCTTAGTTTCCAGACTTTTTTTCCAGCAAATGAAATCTTTTGGATCTAACTGGATGAGAGTCACCTCTAAGGATGAGATTCATTTCATTTAAGTCGGCTTCAATTTTGAAGGACTAGAATTTTGAACTCAACATCAGGTCTTCATGATATTTTCAGATTGAATAAAAAATCTTTGCCCTTTAGACCATGAAATTTATTACTATTATGATTATCTTGGCCTTACAAATTTAGGATGGAAAAATAAGGATACCTAAATTCAAAAAAGTGTGCATTTTGCTGACATTTTCTTGATTTTTGCCAACATTTTTTTTTTTTTTTTTTGGTACCGGGAATCGAACTCAGGGCCTCATGCTTGCGAGGCAAACACTCTATCCTCTGAGCTAAATCCCTGGCCCACTGTCTTTTTTTTTTTTTTTTTTTTTTTTTTTTTTTGTGGTGCTGGGGATCGAACTCAGGGCCTTGTGCTTGCAAGGCAAGCACTCTAATCACTGAGCTAAATCCCCAGCCCCGCCAACATTTAACAAATATTTGTCTCTTCATTTATATTATATAATATCAGTGTAATAATAATAATTAGGGTACGATTGTGTTTATATAGTGCCTGTTGTTGGCAATGTGCATTCATTTATATTATCTTTTTAATCCTCATAATATCTTTGTATAGACTCTTCAGTAGTCCTACATTTACCTGAGCTAGTTTAGGAAGGTTAAGAACTTTCCTAAAGTTATTTCCTTAATAGGAGATAGAAACTAAAACACCTAGGTGTTAGGAAAAATTGAAATATTTTAACAAGGATTTTCTGAATCTACAAAAACTGAAGGTTTAATTGTGCTAGTAAACTTGTAGCAAATGCCAATTGTTTCCTTATCGTCTGTCCTTTGGCAGTTTTAATCTCTCTCACGCTCACTCTCACTGCTCCACCCTGCCCTACCTCCTAGAGTTATGGGATAGCATTGGTCCTGGTTGTAATGTATGTTTCATGTGACATTAACAGATCAGTAATAAGGTTGCACAGATAACAACCAAGAAAAGTTTCTTTTTCTAATCCCAACAGAAATCTTTATTTGTTTGAATGTCATTTAAATAGCAAAAAATTATGCAAAGATCTAATGAGGATATATGCTGTGTTATCAAAAAATACAGTGAATCTCTACATTAAAAAAAATTATTACAGCAAAAGATACATCTCCATTGATCCCCCTGAAAATGCTTCTCTTCTTCAAAGATCCTCATCCCACCTTTTCTGCCACTTTCTGAAGCGGTCCTAAAAGTCCTCTTTTGTGAGTGTCTTTAGTTGTCCTGTCGTGGCTGTTTTGATGTCCTGAGTCAATTCAAAGTGCTTAACTTTCATGGTGATTTTGACTGGGGAGGAAGCAGAAGTTTCACGGGGCCCAAGCTGCTGAAGAAAGTGGACGCAGATGCACCGCGGTGTTTTGAGGAGCCTGCCTTTCCCCAGCATGGCGGTCGGCAACAGTGTTCTACGTATACTACATCACACCTCCTGAAGACATGGAAAGAACTTCCAGAACTGCTTCAGGAAAAGGCCACAGTGCCTGGATAAGTGGACTGGATGTGCGGGGAGGGGAGTATTTGGGGTGGGATTAATGGCAGTGTGTCTTTAATCGTAATACTTTTAAAAATTTAAACATTTGCCATATATTTTGGTCACATCCCATACACAAAATCTGCTATAAAGAAAATGCTTTTGACAGTTGCAATGATTTAAATAGCTTTTATTACTTCCTCTGTTACTTGCCACAAAAGGTTCCAAGACCTTTCATATTCAAACTCTTTTCAGCACTAATGCTGAACACCACCCTGTCTCCAAAGCATAAGGATTTGAAAGAATATCTATGTAACCAAAGAGACAATAGTAATCCACACTTGCTTTATTTTGATCATTTAAAAAATAATCAGGCTAACACCTGAGGAAGACCTTCCAAGAGAGAAAAGATGTGATGACAGATCAGGTGATTCAACAATGAGGTGCTAACGGCTTGAAGTTATTTTTATGGCATCCCCTCTATAGTTAGGAAGAGCCTGTCCAGAACTCAAAATCAGTTGTACGTTCAACCTGCAGCCTGTGGCGATAACACTATACCTGGCCCAAGACAGTATGGGGGCTGAAAGAACAGAGTGCTGTTCCTGAAATCTGCATTTCCATTTGAAAAAAAAAGCTACTCATCTTAAAATGAATCTTAAAGAAGGTACAGACCAGTAATTATCAAAATATAATCTCTAAAGATTTTACAAAAATCAGTACTGTTAGTATCTGCTTCTGAGGCTCTTATTTTGAAACCAGTGGCCTACATCATTTCTTACTGTAGACTTAAGGAAGTCAGGAAATTAAGATCTTGAAAAAAAGTTTCATGCCTGAAATTTTATATATAGATAGAATCTGAGGTGGTTCTAAATCCCGGAAATACCGATATCCAGTTCAACAAGCTTTTTCAAATTAGTAAATATTATTTTCTTTTGTTTGATCCCTTCAAAATTGTGTAGGAGAAATTAATTGAATGTTAAATACTAGAGTTCAAGGAACTAAATTTTATTTTTGTTAATATGCATGTTTTCATAGAATTATGGGATCCCACATAACACCGCATTCATAATTATCTTCAGCAAAATCTCTTTAAAATGTTGAGTGTCATCATAAAAATTAGAATTCTTCAATTCCTTGAGAATTATTACATGTGAGCAATTTGTGTACGAAGTACAAAAGACTGTGGAATGCAATCCAGACACAGTGGACCCCTGAAATTCGCGGGAGTTACGTTCTAGAACACCCATGGATTATGAAAAACTGCGAATTTCAGATATGGTCAGAAAAATGCCTATAAAATGCCTATTTTTATAGTTTAAACCCTAGGTACGCTATGTCTCCCTTAGTTATGTAATTTACTTTAATAAAATACTGTATTAATAAAGCCTTAGAAGGTGCAGGGAGTTTTGGCAGCATCTTAGGGATCTTAGGACTTTAAGAAGAACAAATTTGAGAACCTCTGAGGTAGCTACACGCGGTACAGCAACCTGTTAGGAAGTGAGAGCGCTGGGGTATCTGCCTGAGATGGGTTACAGGGCAGCAGCCAATCAGAAGCAAGGAGAACTGAATAACGCTCTCGACTGGCTACTTGCAAGCCTCCCGCCAAAAAAAAAAAAAAAATTCCCAGAGAATATTTGCAGATTATGAGAAATTATGAAATTATGGAGGTTTCCGAAAATGATTATTAGTTAGGTTCTAAGGAAAATCCTGGAAGACTGAGGCCGTGAACTCTGAATCACGACTTCACAGGAGTATACTGTACATACGAAGTGAAGAAGTAACGTCTTATAAATTGTTTTCTTTCTCGCTCCCAGTAGATGTGACCAGTCCTTTTCTTGTAGAGGAAACTCTGAAAGAAGGAAGTGAAAGCTCAAAAACAACTGGGCTCAGCGCATTAGTGTGGGATGATCATTGCAAGGAGTTGCCATTTGTGGTGGGGTCAGATGAACTGAGACTGTGGGGCAGTGTGATTGTGCCAGAGTTAGAGTGCTAATCTTAAGTAGGAGAGAGTGAGATGCAGGGATCATTTCAAAATTTCTGACTGTTTGCGAAACTTGATGCGCCTTTTACTACCAGAACCATCTTCCTATTATTTCTATCAATATATCCTATCACAAAACCTTAGACCCTCCATAGCTCAAATTCATGTGTAAATAATGCTTAATCAGCCATGGACACATTCTACTGTCTCAAAAGAATAGTTCTATCTGCAAAAAGAAAGGCCAACAAAATGACATTGTGCAGACTAGTAAATTATCATCACCAGACTTAACCAAGGCAGTTGTATGAGTGATCCAACTCAAATTTGCTTGTAATCATTAATTAGCAACTTGACGTACCTCCACTGGCCTTTGTGATATAATATCTGCATTGATTTAACAAATATATCTTTGCTGGGTTAGCTACAATTTAAAATAAAAGCCAAAATGAACCAAACTTCACAAGGAATGTCTTTGAAGGGGACAAAATATCCTGTGAAAATCTGGGCTTTAGTGTGATGTTATAAGATGTTAGAATGTATCTTCATTTAAGAATGTAGCTGAAATAACTCTGGGTTGCAGCATCAAGAAACAAATGGATGTGAACTACTTTCAAAGAGTTTTTATTTAGAGGTTTTTGCTTGAGGTGATATATTAATAGGTATCAACGACTAACAAAATACAGTCACTGAGAAACTATAGTTCCTTGGCCTTACTTGAAGATATGCATGGAGAATTTATCACAAGAAAAACACGTGAGGAAAACACTTAAAGAGTTCTGTTCAACTTTGTCTTGCCATTTTCCATTTTCTTCTTAAACTAGACCTAAAACTTATATTGAATTTTACACATTAATAATAAATCATATTTTTTGAGTGAATTTATCTTTATAATTTCCTTGACTCTAGAGTCTTGGGACCTATTGCTCAATTCCCGGACACATTATTTAAGAAGAATAAGAAGTAGGACAGCAGAATGAAATTTTTCTGATGTTATGTGAAGAACAGGAACCAACCCTCAGGTAACAAGGCTCAAAAACTATGATGAAATTTTTTCTTTCATTTTTCCATTTTTGGAGTATGGCCAGGACCAGAAGCAGCAGTCCTGAAACAGTATAGAAAAGTATGTTACTTCTGTATTGCTGGCCAGATTGAAAACCAAAAAAAATAAAAAGTATAGACATTTGTAAGATTCTGTCCAAATAAAACACTGGCACACTTTTGTGAATCTAAAAGATTGAACTAAACTGATAATCAGAGATTCAGTTTTCCCAACTATAGTTTTATAGAACAAATTGTTTATATAATATGGTTTCTTTTGCACTAGGGCATGCCATTTAATTGTGTTGGTTTTGCCTCTGGGCTGAAGAAGTAGAATACTGTGAAAAGATCTTCGCACCTTTTAATTTCCTGTTGGTCTTTATCTTGCTGCTCTGGTCATTTTATAGAAGATATTTTCAAAACTATCACACACCTTTTGCCAGCCATTGTGTTAAAAATGGGTCTATTGGAATACACATTTAAAGGCAAAAGTAGGGAAGTGGGGAATCATGCCTTTACTCAGGTAGGTGTTCAGAATATTCACTCATGGAAAATTTTTGCTGTATTGTAAACTGATGCCCATCGGCTGAAAGCGTTCATTATTATATGAAAACATGAATGCTCATTGGCTGACAACATAGAATAGTTAGGAAAGTAAGCGATACTTTTTGCTGAACTTGAAATTCAAATCCACTAATTTCTACTCAGATTTCCTCTGTTCAATTTTATATTGTTGTATTAGTTGTCTACTACTTTATAATAAATTTGCCCAAAACTTCACACCGTAAAATAATTGTTTACTATCTTACAGAGTTTTTCTAAGGATTGAGAACTCAGGACTGGCTTAGAAAGCTGGTTTTGTTTCAGGGTCTCTCATGAAGGTCCAAAAAAACTGTTGGCTTGGATTGCAGTCATCCAAGCTTTGCCCATGCTGGAAGGTCTGACTGCAAACTCACCTGTGGCTGTGGGTAGGTGACTTCAGTCCCTTGTTAATGAGTCTCTCCAACGCACTGATCACAACGTGGTGTATATCTTCCCTCAGAGAGAAAGATAGGGCTGGTCTGGTTGGGGGTAGAGCACCACACTCTCTTGTTATAAGCCAGGGTGTGTTACACACCATCACCTCCACCTTACACTCATTACAAGTGAGGTGTTAAGTCCATTGTCCACCCGCTCAACTGTAAGGGGCAGCGATGACTGAGGGGCATCTTTCAGACTGTCTGCCATGTCATCCTCTCTGACCCCAGCAATGCACATCCATCCTGCAGGGAACTATAATCATCTCCTTCCAAAGCATCTCAGGTCACCTCATTACAGCATCAGCTCAAACTCTATGACCCTGTATTTTAAATCAAGTTTATGTATAGATAAGGCTCCTTCTATCAAATAAAGAAGCAAATTATCTGCCCTATACATGCCCTGAGTCTGTCCTAACACATTTGGGAAGACATAGAATAGTTATTGTAGGGTTGGAACAGGTAACACACAACAGTCTCTGGACCACTGCGTTTCTCTCTTACTTGTTACCACTTCTATGGAGATATTCTCCACTGTTCTCAATCCTCAACTATTGACTCATCCCCCACACGCCTGAGTTACCTTTGGTTCTTCTTTTGTCCATGTCAGAAGCATCTCTGTTGGCTTCCTGCTAATGTCATTTTGGAAGTCCAGTGGTTATTTACAATTCATATTGTCTCTTTCAGTCCTGAGTGGGAGAATTTCCACTGATGTGATTGTTTTAAAACTTTGTGGGTCTTCTGTAAACCTTTTGTAGACCTGCTACATTAGACAGAAGCCGTATCCACAAACCTCACAGAGATAGGCCATTGTACACCTTGGTTTCTGTTGAAGAGTAAAGCCTCTAAACCTTTTAGAAACTTGATTGAGAAAAATCTGTTGTTTATACCCTTAGAATGCTTGGAGGACATCATCTTTGAACTTTCTGAGGTCTAACAAAATGGTTTCCTGTAATAGACTTAATGTCATCTTTATGTCATAAATTTCTAAGACTTCCTAGCTTTTCATCTTTACTCAGAAGACACTTCTAAATTTGATCATTATTTGCCGCATGTAAAGACTAAGAATTTTCCAAACCAGACAGTTCTGCCTTCTTTTTCCTTAACAGTTCTTCATTTAGTTTATGTCTTGCTTCTTATGTTTTACTCTAAGCAGCAAGAAGAAATTACATGGTACCTTCAACACCATCTGGTTGGATGTCTCCTTAGCTAAATAGCCTACTTCCATTCCGTGTTCAAAACTCGATGAACATTTTCATCCAAAGCACTTTAAATTTCCTCTAGTGGTCCTTCACATTCTTCCTAGTTTCTGACTAGTCTTTCCTCTAAAGTCACTCCTTTCTACTTGTTTTTTCTAACAACACTGAGTACCAAAGTCTCCATTAATTATCTATCTCTGGGGAGCAAGGTGTCCTCAAATGTATCAGCTTTAGAAACCATAGGAATTTGTTCTTTAATGCAGTTTGTGGGGACCAGGAATTTAAAGATGGATTAATTGGTTGTTTCTGCTTTAAGGCCTCTTACAGAGTTGTACTCAAGGTGTTGGCCGGGGCTGCAGTCACCTGAAACTTTTTCTGGGTACAGAATCCAATTCCAAACTTAACTCAAATGGTTGTTGCTTAAAGGTCTCAGCTTCATGTATGGACTTCTCCAAGGCCTTTGGGTGAGATGATGGCTGTTGTATCACAGGACACATGATTGAGAGGAAAGGAGTTACATCAGTCTCTTCACATCCTGGGCCTTGGTCATTGCTGCCTTACTCAACTTGCTGTAAATGAATCACTAAGTCCAGCCCCCACTGAACAGCGGGAGAGAATACCAGGACCCAGGGACTCGGGGTGGGGGGTCCATCTTGGAGACGGGCTTCTTCAATTGCAATTTAAAAAATCAATATTATTATTATTTTTTAAACCAAGAACATGTATTGGTACATTGTATACATAATGATCACATTTATCATGGTTCTTTTGTACCTGTACATGATGTATCTTGGTCCCCTGCCCTTTCCCACCCCTCCCTTCCATTTCCCGCTCTCCTTATTTGCAGCAGGTTTATTTACATTTTTCCATTTTTTTCCCTTTTCCCTTTCTTTCCCTTTTCCCTTCCTTCCTTTCCCCCTTCCCCCTTTCTAGTTCTCCTCTCTTTTGAATACTATCTTTCTTTTACCTAATATCTATCATGCCTCTTTGTCTTTATGTACACTTACGGTTTCTCATATCAGAGAAACAATTTGATGTGTACTCATGAGTGTCCGATTTATTTCACTTAAATAAATCAATGTTCTCAAAACACACCCATTTACCTACAAATGACTCTAGCTTATCCTTTTTTATGGCAGGGTAGTACTCCATTGCATAGAAAAACCACATCTTCTTTAGCCATTCCTTAGTTGTTGGGCATTTGGGTTGTTTCCAAGACTTAGCTATTACAAATTGTGCTGCTATGAACATGGTTGTGTATATATCTCTGTGGTATGAGGTTTTCAATTCTTCTAGGAAGATACCAAACAGAGGAATAGCTGGATCAAATGGAACCTGTAGATTGAGTAAAAATCAATATTCTTGAGAAAACTGATTCATCCTTACCTTGGTGGGTTTACATTATCTAAATTTAAGACCTTCTGCAGCAGAAGAATACTTCACAAAAATAGAACTAATTGTTGGTGTGATTTTAAGGCATTGCCTTTAAAACTATTTTTGATATTGTAGCACAGCACTATTTCATATCTGACATTGTTGGAATATTTTCAAAATCTTTATATAAAACACCAAATTTGGTCCATACATCAAGACTTAAGATAGATGGGATGGGTATCATCTTCCTCTTCAAGATGAAAAAACCTCTCAGGAGCTAAGATGTTTTGTTTAGTCTTACGGAAATAGGAGCCAAGTCTTGAAGAAGAATCTCCTAGTTGGTTAACATTCCCCCAAGTCCATGTGCATCTCACTGTTGTAACCCCATACCCTGTCCATGCTGGGCTGAGTACACTGAAAGGGAAGTAACAGGTTTTTAACAAGACTGCTTCATCTATATTCTGAAATTATGATAAATGATTTGGAAGCAACATATAATATTCTTCACTACTACTGAATATAAAAATACATTTCATCATTAGCTATTTTTAAACTTAATTATTAAATTAAAGCATCTTTATATATCTACAGAAAGATGTGTATGC